>CANTUQ010000463.1:0-75502 GCA_947683425.1 Excoecaria cochinchinensis
GGTACCACTAGGAAAATCGAGAAATCGTAAAAAGTGGTGAAATTTTGGATCCGAGCCCAATAATTCAGGAAGAATCGATCGGAATATCTGCTGGAAGCTTGCCGGTCACAACGCGTCGAGAATTGGCTCCGTCGAAATCCGACGAATTTTTACGGATTTCCCTAGGGGTACCACTAGGGAAAATCGAGAAATCGTAAAAAGTGGTGAAATTTTGGATCCGAGCCCAATAATTCAGGAAGACTCGATCGGAATAGCTGCTGGAAGCTTGCCGGTCACAACGCGTCGAGAATTGGCTCCGTCGGAATCCGACGAATTTTTACGGATTTCCCTAGGGGTACCACTAGGGAAAATCGCCAAAATCGAGAAATCGTAAAAAGTGGTGAAATTTTGGATCCGAGCCCAATAATTCAGGAAGACTCGATCGGAATAGCTGCTGGAAGCTTGCCGGTCACAATGCGTCGAGAATTGGCTCCGTCGGAATCCGACGAATTTTTACGGATTTCCCTAGGGGTACCACTAGGGAAAATCGCCAAAATCGAGAAATCGTAAAAAGTGGTGAAATTTTTGATCCGAGCCCAATAATTCAGGAAGACTCGATCGGAATAGCTGCTGGAAGCTTGCCGGTCACAACGCGTCGAGAATTGGCTCCGTCGGAATCCGACGAATTTTTACGGATTTTCCTAGGGGTACCACTAGGGAAAATCGCCAAATCGTAAAAAGTGGTGAAATTTTGGATCCGAGCCCAATAATTCAGGAAGACTCGATCGGAATAGCTGCTGGAAGCTTGCCGGTCACAACGCGTCGAGAATTGGCTCCGTCGGAATCCGACGAATTTTTACGGATTTCCCTAGGGGTACCACTAGGGAAAATCGCCAAAATCGAGAAATCGTAAAAAGTGGTGAAATTTTGGATCCGAGCCCAATAATTCAGGAAGACTCGGTCGGAATTAGCTGCTGGAAGCTTTCCGGTCACAACGCGTCGAGAATTGGCTCCGTCGGAATCCGACGAATTTTTACGGATTTCCCTAAGGGTACCACTAGGGAAAATCGCCAAAATCGTAAAAAGTGGTGAAATTTTGGATCCGAGCTTAATAATTCAGGAAGACTCGATCGGAATAGCTGTTGGAAGCTTGCCGGTAGCAACGGGTCGAGAATTGGCTCCGTCGGAATCCGACGAATTTTTACGGATTTCCCTAGGGGTACCACTAGGGAAAATCGAGAAATCGTAAAAAGTGGTGAAATTTTGGATCCGAGCCCAATAATTCAGGAAGACTCGATCGGAATAGCTGCTGGAAGCTTGCCGGTCACAACGCGTCGAGAATTGGCTCCGTCGGAATCCGACGAATTTTTACGGATTTCCCTAGGGGTACCACTAGGGAAAATCGCCAAAATCGAGAAATCGTAAAAAGTGGTGAAATTTTGGATCCGAGCCCAATAATTCAGGAAGACTCGGTCGGAATAGCTGCTGGAAGCTTTCCGGTCACAACGCGTCGAGAATTGGCTCCGTCGGAATCCGACGAATTTTTACGGATTTCCCTAAGGGTACCACTAGGGAAAATCGCCAAAATCGTAAAAAGTGGTGAAATTTTGGATCCGAGCTTAATAATTCAGGAAGACTCGATCGGAATAGCTGTTGGAAGCTTGCCGGTAGCAACGGGTCGAGAATTGGCTCCGTCGGAATCCGACGAATTTTTACGGATTTCCCTAGGGGTACCACTAGGGAAAATCGAGAAATCGTAAAAAGTGGTGAAATTTTGGATCCGAGCCCAATAATTCAGGAAGACTCGATCGGAATAGCTGCTGGAAGCTTGCCGGTCACAACGCGTCGAGAATTGGCTCCGTCGGAATCCGACGAATTTTTACGGATTTCCCTAGGGGTACCACTAGGGAAAATCGCCAAAATCGAGAAATCGTAAAAAGTGGTGAAATTTTGGATCCGAGCCCAATAATTCAGGAAGACTCGATCGGAATAGCTGCTGGAAGCTTGCCGGTCACAACGCGTCAAGAATTGGCTCCGTCGGAATGCGACGAATTTTTACGGATTTCCCTAGGGGTACCACTAGGGAAAATCGCCAAAATCGTAAAAAGTGGTGAAATTTTGGATCCGAGCCCAATAATTCAGGAAGACTCGATCGGAATAGCTGCTGGAAGCTTGCCGGTCACAACGCGTCGAGAATTGGCTCCGTCGGAATCCGACGAATTTTTACGGATTTCCCTAGGGGTACCACTAGGGAAAATCGCCAAAATCGAGAAATCGTAAAAAGTGGTGAAATTTTGGATCCGAGCCCAATAATTCAGGAAGACTCGATCGGAATAGCTGCTGGAAGCTTGCCGGTCACAATGCGTCAAGAATTGGCTCCGTCGGAATGCGACGAATTTTTACGGATTTCCCTAGGGGTACCACTAGGGAAAATCGCCAAAATCGTAAAAAGTGGTGAAATTTTGGATCCGAGCCCAATAATTCAGGAAGACTCGATCGGAATAGCTGCTGGATGCTTGCCGGTCACAACGCGTCTAGAATTGGCTCCGTCGGAATACGACGAATTTTTACGGATTTCCCTAGGGGTACCACTAGGGAAAATCGCCAAAATCGAGAAATCGTAAAAAGTGGTGAAATTTTGGATCCGAGCCAAATAATTCAGGAAGACTCGATCGGAATAGCTGCTGGAAGCTTGCCGGTCACAATGCGTCGAGAATATGCTCCGTCGGAATCCGACGAATTTTTACGGATTTCCCTAGGGGTACCAAAAGGGAAAATCGCCAAAATCGTAAAAAGTGGTGAAATTTTGGATCCGAGCCCAATAATTCAGGAAGACTCGATCGGAATAGCTGCTGGAAGCTTGCCGGTCACAACGCGTCGATAATTGGCTCCGTCGGAATCCGACGAATTTTTACGGATTTCCCTAGGGGTACCACTAGGGAAAATCGAGAAATCGTAAAAAGTGTTGAAATTTTGGATCCGAGCCCAATAATTCAATAAGACTCGATCGGAATAGCTGCTGGAAGCTTGCCGGTCACAACGCGTCGAGAATTGGCTCCGTCGGAATCCGACGAATTTTTACGGATTTATCTAGGGATACCACTAGGGAAAATCGAGAAATCGTAAAAAGTGGTGAAATTTTGGATCCGAGCCCAATAATTCAGGAAGACTCGATCGGAATAGCTGCTGGAAGCTTGCCGGTCACAACGCGTCGAGAATTGGCTCCGTCGGAATCCGACGAATTTTTACGGATTTTCCTAGGGGTACCACTAGGGAAAATCGCCAAAATCGTAAAAAGTGGTGAAATTTTGGATCCGAGCCCAATAATTCAGGAAGACTCGATCGGAATAGCTGCTGGAAGCTTGCCGGTCACAACGCATCGAGAATTGGCTCCGTCGGAATCCGACGAATTTTTACGGATTTCCCTAGGGGTACCACTAGGGAAAATCGCCAAAATCGAGAAATCGTAAAAAGTGGTGAAATTTTGGATCCGAGCCCAATAATTCAGGAAGACTCGATCGGAATAGCTGCTTGAAGCTTGCCGGTCACAACGCGTCAAGAATTGGCTCCGTCGGAATCCGACGAATTTTTACGGATTTCCCTAGGGGTACCACTAGGGAAAATCGCCAAAATCGTAAAAAGTGGTGAAATTTTGGATCCGAGCCCAATAATTCAGGAAGACTCGATCGGAATAGCTGCTGGAAGCTTGCCGGTCACAACGCGTCTAGAATTGGCTCCGTCGGAATACGACGAATTTTTTCGGATTTCCCTAGGGGTACCACTAGGGAAAATCGCCAAAATCGAGAAATCGTAAAAAGTGGTGAAATTTTGGATCCGAGCCAAATAATTCAGGAAGACTCGATCGGAATAGCTGCTGGAAGCTTGCCGGTCACAACGCGTCGAGAATATGCTCCGTCGGAATCCGACGAATTTTTACGGATTTCCCTAGGGGTACCAAAAGGAAAATCGCCAAAATCGTAAAAAGTGGTGAAATTTTGGATCCGAGCCCAATAATTCAGGAAGACTCGATCGGAATAGCTGCTGGAAGCTTGCCGGTCACAACGCGTCGAGAATTGGCTCCGTCGGAATCCGACGAATTTTTACGGATTTCCCTAGGGGTACCAGTAGGGAAAATCGAGGAATCGTAAAAAGTGTTGAAATTTTGGATCCGAGCCCAATAATTCAGGAAGACTCGATCGGAATAGCTGCTGGAAGCTTGCCGGTCACAACGCGTCGAGAATTGGCTCCGTCGGAATCCGACGAATTTTTACGGATTTCCCTAGGGGTACCACTAGGGAAAATCGAGAAATCGTAAAAAGTGGTGAAATTTTGGATCCGAGCCCAATAATTCAGGAAGACTCGATCGGAATAGCTGCTGGAAGCTTGCCGGTCACAACGCGTCGAGAATTGGCTCCGTCGGAATCCGACGAATTTTTACGGATTTTCCTAGGGGTACCACTAGGGAAAATCGAGAAATCGTAAAAAGTGGTGAAATTTTGGATCCGAGCCCAATAATTCAGGAAGACTCGATCGGAATAGCTGCTGGAAGCTTGCCGGTCACAGCGCGTCGAGAATTGGCTCCGTCGGAATCCGACGAATTTTTACGGATTTCCCTAGGGGTACCACTAGGGAAAATCGAGAAATCGTAAAAAGTGGTGAAATTTTGGATCCGAGCCCAATAATTCAGGAAGACTCGATCGGAATAGCTGCTGGAAGCTTGCCGGTCACACCGCGTCGAGAATTGGCTCCGTCGGAATCCGACGAATTTTTACGGATTTTCCTAGCGGTACCACTAGGGAAAATCGCCAAAATCGTAAAAAGTGGTGAAATTTTGGATCCGAGCCCAATAATTCAGGAAGACTCGATCGGAATAGCTGCTGGAAGCTTGCCGGTCACAACGCGTCGAGAATTGGCTCCGTCGGAATCCGACGAATTTTTACGGATTTCCCTAGGGGTACCACTAGGGAAAATCGCCAAAATCGAGAAATCGTAAAAAGTGGTGAAATTTTGGATCCGAGCCCAATAATTCAGGAAGACTCGATCGGAATAGCTGCTGGAAGCTTGCCGGTCACAACGCGTCGAGAATTGGCTCCGTCAGAATCCGACGAATTTTTACGGATTTCCTAGGGGTACCACTAGGGAAAATCGCCAAAATCGTAAAAAGTGGTGAAATTTTGGATCCGAGCCCAATAATACAGGAAGACTCGATCGGAATAGCTGCTGGAAGCTTGCCGGTAGCAACGCGTCGAGAATTGGCTCCGTCGGAATCCGACGAATTTTTACGGATTTCCCTAGGGGTACCACTAGGGAAAATCGCCAAAATCGAGAAATCGTAAAAAATGGTGAAATTTTGGATCCGAGCCCAATAATTCAGGAAGACTCGATCGGAATAGCTGCTGGAATCTTGCCGATCACAACGCATCGAGAATTGGCTCCGTCGGAATCCGACGAATTTTTACGGCTTTCCCTAGGGGTACCACTAGTAAAAATCGCCAAAATCGAGAAATCGTAAAAGTGGTGAAATTTTGGATCCGAGCCCAATAATTCAGGAAGACTCGATCGGAATAGGTTCTGGAAGCTTGACGGTCACAACGCGTCGAGAATTGGCTCCGTCGGAATCCGACGAATTTTTTCGGATTTCCCTAGGGGTACCACTAGGGAAAATCGAGAATCGTAAAAAGTGGTGAAATTTTGGATCCGAGCCCAATAAATCAGGAAGAATCAATCGAATAGCTGCTGGAAGCTTGCCGGTCACAACGCGTCGAGAATTGGCTCCGTCGGAATCCGACGAATTTTTACGGATTTCCCTAGGGGTACCACTAGGGAAAATCGAGAAATCGTAAAAAGTGGTGAAATTTTGGATCCGAGCCCAATAATTCAGGAAGACTCGATCGGAATAGCTGCTGGAAGCTTGCCGGTCACAACGCGTCGAGAATTGGCTCCGTCGGAATCCGACGAATTTTTACGGATTTCCCTAGGGGTACCACTAGGGAAAATCGAGAAATCGTAAAAAGTGGTGAAATTTTGGATCCGAGCCCAATAATTCAGGAAGACTCGATCGGAATAGCTGCTGGAAGCTTGCCGGTCACAACGCGTCGAGAATTGGCTCCGTCGGAATCCGACGAATTTTTACGGATTTCCCTAGGGGTACCACTAGGGAAAATCGAGAAATCGTAAAAAGTGGTGAAATTTTGGATCCGAGCCATATAATTCAGGAAGACTCGATCGGAATAGCTGCTGGAAGCTTGCCGGTCACAACGCGTTGAGAATTGGCTCCGTCGGAATCCGACGAATTTTTACGGATTTCCCTAGGGGTACCACTAGGGAAAATCGAGAAATCGTAAAAAGTGGTGAAATTTCGGATCCGAGCCCAATAATTCAGGAAGACTCGATCGGAATAGCTGCTGGAAGCTTGCCGATCACAACGCGTCGAGAATTGGCTCCGTCGGAATCCGACGAATTTTTACGGATTTCCCTAGGGGTACCACTAGGGAAAATCGAGAAATCGTAAATAGTGGTGAAATTTTGGATCCGAGCCCAATAATTCAGGAAGACTCGATCGGAATAGCTGCTGGAAGCTTGCCGGTCACAACGCGTCGAGAATTGGCTCCGTCCGAATCCGACGAATTTTTACGGATTTCCCTAGGGGTACCACTAGGGAAAATCGCCAAAATCGTAAAAAGTGGTGAAATTTTGGATCCGAGCCCAATAATTCAGGAAGACTCGATCGGAATAGCTGCTGGAAGCTTGCCGGTCACAACGCGCCTAGAATTGGCTCCGTCGGAATACGACGAATTTTTACGGATTTGCCTAGGGGTACCACTAGGGAAAATCGCCAAAATCGAGAAATCGTAAAAAGTGGTGTAATTTTGGATCCGAGCCAAATAATTCAGGAAGACTCGATCGGAATAGCTGCTGGAAGCTTGCGGGTCACAACGCGTCGAGAATATGCTCCGTCGGAATCCGACGAATTTTTACGGATTTCCCTAGGGGTACCAAAAGGGAAAATCGCCAAAATCGTAAAAAGTGGTGAAATTTTGGATCCGAGCCCAATAATTCAGGAAGACTCGATCGGAATAGCTGCTGGAAGCTTGCCGGTCACAACGCGTCGAGAATTGGCTCCGTCGGAATCAGACGAATTTTTACGGATTTCCCTAGGGGTACCACTAGGGAAAATCGAGAAATCGTAAAAAGTGGTTAAATTTTGGATCCGAGCCCAATAATTCAGGAAGACTCGAACGGAATAGCTGCTGGAAGCTTGCCGATCACAACGCGTCGATAATTGGCTCCGTCGGAATCCGACGAATTTTAACGGATTTCCCTAGGGGTACCACTAGGGAAAATCGAGAAATCGTAAAAAGTGGTGAAATTTTGGATCCGAGCCCAATAATTCAGGAAGACTCGATCGGAATAGCTGCTGGAAGCTTGCCGGTCACAACGCGTCGAGAATTGGCTCCGTCGGAATCCGACGAATTTTTACGGATTTCCCTAGGGGTACCACTAGGGAAAATCGAGAAATCGTAAAAAGTGGTGAAATTTTGGATCCGAGCCCAATAATTCAGGAAGACTCGATCGGAATAGCTGCTGGAAGCTTGCCGGTCACAACGCGTCGAGAATTGGCTCCGTCGAAATCCGACGAATTTTTACGGATTTCCCTAGGGGTACCAAAAGGGAAAATCGAGAAATCGTAAAAAGTGGTGAAATTTTGGATCCGAGCCATATAATTCAGGAAGACTCGATCGGAATAGCTGCTGGAAGCTTGCCGGTCACAACGCGTCGAGAATTGGCTCCGTCGGAATCCGACGAATTTTTACGGATTTCCCTAGGGGTACCAAAAGGGAAAATCGAGAAATCGTAAAAAGTGGTGAAATTTTGGATCCGAGCCATATAATTCAGGAAGACTCGATCGGAATAGCTGCTGGAAGCTTGCCGGTCACAACGCGTCGAGAATTGGCTCCGTCGGAATCCGACGAATTTTTACGGATTTCCCTAGGGGTACCACTAGGGAAAATCGCCAAAATCGTAAAAAGTGGTGAAATTTTGGATCCGAGCCAAATAATTCAGGAAGACTCAATCGGAATAGCTGCTGGAAGCTTGCCGGTCACAATGCGTCGAGAATATGCTCCGTCGGAATCCGACGAATTTTTACGGATTTCCCTAGGGGTACCAAAAGGGAAAATCGCCAAAATCGTAAAAAGTGGTGAAATTTTGGAACCGAGCCCAATAATTCAGGAAGACTCGATCGGAATAGCTGCTGGAAGCTTGCCGGTCACAACGCGTCGAGAATTGTCTCCGTCGGAATCCGACGAATTTTTACGGATTTCCCTAGGGGTACCACTAGGGAAAATCGAGAAATCGTAAAAAAGTGGTGAAATTTTGGATCCGAGCCCAATAATTCAGGAAGACTCGATCGGAATAGCTGCTGGAAGCTTGCCGGTCACAACGCGTCGAGAATTGGCTCCGTCGGAATCCGACGAATTTTTACGGATTTCCCTAGGGGTACCAAAAGGGAAAATCGAGAAATCGTAAAAAGTGGTGAAATTTTGGATCCGAGCCATATAATTCAGGAAGACTCGATCGGAATAGCTGCTGGAAGCTTGCCGGTCACAACGCGTCGAGAATTGGCTCCGTCGGAATCCGACGAATTTTTACGGATTTCCCTAGGGGTACCACTAGGGAAAATCGCCAAAATCGAGAAATCGTAAAAAGTGGTGAATTTTGGATCCGAGCCCAATAATTCAGGAAGACTCGATCGGAATAGCTGCTGGAAGCTTGCCGGTCACAACGCGTCGAGAATTGGCTCCGTCGGAATCCGACGAATTTTTACGGATTTCCCTAGGGGTACCACTAGGGAAAATCGAGAAATCGTAAAAAGTGGTGAAATTTTGGATCCGAGCCCAATAATTCAGGAAGACTCGATCGGAATAGCTGCTGGAAGCTTGCCGGTCACAACGCGTCTAGAATTGGCTCCGTCGGAATCCGACGAATTTTTACGGATTTCCTTAGGGGTACCACTAGGGAAAATCGCCAAAATCGTAAAAAGTGGTGAAATTTTGGATCCGAGCCAAATAATTCAGGAAGACTCAATCGGAATAGCTGCTGGAAGCTTGCCGGTCACAACGCGTCGAGAATATGCTCCGTCGGAATCCGACGAATTTTTACGGATTTCCCTAGGGGTACCAAAAGGGAAAATCGCCAAAATCGTAAAAAGTGGTGAAATTTTGGAACCGAGCCCAATAATTCAGGAAGACTCGATCGGAATAGCTGCTGGAAGCTTGCCGGTCACAACGCGTTGAGAATTGGCTCCGTCGGAATCCGACGAATTTTTACGGATTTCCCTAGGGGTACCAAAAGGGAAAATCGCCAAAATCGTAAAAAGTGGTGAAATTTTGGATCCGAGCCCAATAATTCAGGAAGACTCGATCGGAATAGCTGCTGGAAGCTTGCCGGTCATAACGCGTCGAGAATTGGCTCCGTCGGAATCCGACGAATTTTTACGGATTTCCCTAGGGGTACCACTAGGGAAAATCGAGAAATCGTAAAAAAGTGGTGAAATTTTGGATCCGAGCCATATAATTCAGGAAGACTCGATCGGAATAGCTACTGGAAGCTTGCCGGTCACAACGCGTCGAGAATTGGCTCGTCGGAATCCGACGAATTTTTACGGATTTCCCTAGGGGTACCACTAGGGAAAATCGAGAAATCGTAAAAAGTGGTGAAATTTTGGATCGAGCCCAATAATTCAGGAAGACCTCGATCGGAATAGCTGCTGGAAGCTTGCCGGTCACAACGCGTCGAGAATTGGCTCCGTCGGAATACGACGAATTTTTACGGATTTCCCTAGGGGGTACCACTAGGGAAAATCGCCAAAATCGAGAAATCGTAAAAAGTGGTGAAATTTTGGATCCGAGCCAAATAATTCAGGAAGACTCGATCGGAATAGCTGCTGGAAGCTTGCCGGTCACAACGCGTCGAGAATATGCTCCGTCGGAATCCGACGAATTTTTACGGATTTCCTAGGGGTACCAAAAGGGAAAATCGCCAAAATCGTAAAAAGTGGTGAAATTTTGGATCCGAGCCCAATAATTCAGGAAGACTCGATCGGAATAGCTGCTGGAAGCTTGCCGGTCACAACGCGTCGAGAATTGGCTCCGTCGGAATCCGACGAATTTTACGGATTTCCCTAGGGGTACCACTAGGGAAAATCGAGAAATCGTAAAAAGTGATGAAATTTTGGATCCGAGCCCAATAATTCAGGAAGACTCGATCGGAATAGCTGCTGGAAGCTTGCCGGTCACAACGCGTCTAGAATTGGCTCCGTCGGAATCCGACGAATTTTTACGGATTTCCCTAGGGGTACCACTAGGGAAAATCGAGAAATCGTAAAAAGTGGTGAAATTTTGGATCCGAGCCCAATAATTCAGGAAGACTCGATCGGAATAGCTGCTGGAAGCTTGCCGGTCACAACGCGTCGAGAATTGGCTCCGTCGGAATCCGACGAATTTTTACGGATTTCCCTAGGGGTACCACTAGGGAAAATCGAGAAATCGTAAAAAGTGGTGAAATTTTGGATCCGAGCCCAATAATTCAGGAAGACTCGATCGGAATAGCTGCTGGAAGATTGCCGGTCACAACGCGTCGAGAATTGGCTCCGTCGGAATCCGACGAATTTTTACGGATTTCCCTAGGGGTACCACTAGGGAAAATCGAGAAATCGTAAAAAGTGGTGAAATTTTGGATCCGAGCCCAATAATTCAGGAAGACTCGATCGGAATAGCTGCTGGAAGCTTGCCGGTCACAACGCGTCTAGAATTGGCTCCGTCGGAATCCGACGAATTTTTACGGATTTCCCTAGGGGTACAACTAGGGAAATCGCCAAAATCGTAAAAAGTGGTGAAATTTTGGATCCGAGCCAAATAATTCAGGAAGACTCAATCGGAATAGCTGCTGGAAGCTTGCCGGTCACAACGCGTCGAGAATATGCTCCGTCGGAATCCGACGAATTTTTACGGATTTCCCTAGGGGTACCAAAAGGGAAAATCGCCAAAATCGTAAAAAGTGGTGAAATTTTGGAACCGAGCCAATAATTCAGGAAGACTCGATCGGAATAGCTGCTGGAAGCTTGCCGGTCACAACGCGTCGAGAATTGGCTCCGTCGGAATTCGACGAATTTTTACGGATTTCCCTAGGGGTACCACTAGGGAAAATCGAGAAATCGTAAAAGTGGTGAAATTTTGGATCCGAGCCCAATAATTCAGGAAGACTCGATCGGATAGCTGCTGGAAGCTTGCCGGTCACAACGCGTCTAGAATTGGCTCCGTCGGAATCCGACGAATTTTTACGGATTTCCCTAGGGGTACCACTAGGGAAAATCGCCAAAATCGTAAAAAGTGGTGAAATTTTGGATCCGAGCCAAATAATTCAGGAAGACTCAATCGGAATAGCTGCTGGAAGCTTGCCGGTCACAACGCGTCGAGAATATGCTCCGTCGGAATCCGACGAATTTTTACGGATTTCCCTAGGGGTACCAAAAGGGAAAATCGCCAAAATCGTAAAAAGTGGTGAAATTTTGGAACCGAGCCCAATAATTCAGGAAGACTCGATCGGAATAGCTGCTGGAAGCTTGCCGGTCACAACGCGTTGAGAATTGGCTCCGTCGGAATCCGACGAATTTTACGGATTTCCCTAGGGGTACCAAAAGGGAAAATCGCCAAAATCGTAAAAAGTGGTGAAATTTTGGAACCGAGCCCAATAATTCAGGAAGACTCGATCGGAATAGCTGCTGGAAGCTTGCCGGTCATAACGCGTTGAGAATTGGCTCCGTCGGAATCCGACGAATTTTTACGGATTTCCCTAGGGGTACCAAAAGGGAAAATCGCCAAAACCGTAAAAAGTGGTGAAATTTTGGATCCGAGCCCAATAATTCAGGAAGACTCGATCGGAATAGCTGCTGGAAGCTTGCCGGTCACAACGCGTTGAGAATTGGCTCCGTCAAAATTCGACGAATTTTTACGGATTTCCCTAGGGGTACCACTAGGGAAAATCGCCAAAATCGAGAAATCGTAAAAAGTGGTGAAATTTTGGATCCGAGCCCAATAATTCAGGAAGACTCGATCGGAATAGCTGCTGGAAGCTTGCCGGTCACAACGCGTTGAGAATTGGCTCCGTCGGAATCCGACGAATTTTTACGGATTTCCCTAGGGCTACCACTAGGGAAAATCGCCAAAATCGTAAAAAGTGGTGAAATTTTGGATCCGAGCCCAATAATTCAGGAAGACTCGATCGGAATAGCTGCTGGAAGCTTGCCGGTCACAACGCGTCTAGAATTGGCTCCGTCGGAATACGACGAATTTTTACGGATTTTCCTAGGGGTACCACTAGGGAAAATCGCCAAAATCGAGAATCGTAAAAAGTGGTGAAATTTTGGATCCGAGCCAAATAATTCAGGAAGACTCGATCGGAATAGCTGCTGGAAGCTTGCCGGTCACAACGCGTCGAGAATATGCTCCGTCGGAATCCGACGAATTTTTACGGATTTCCCTAGGGGTACCAAAAGGGAAAATCGCCAAAACCGTAAAAAGTGGTGAAATTTTGGATCCGAGCCAATAATTCAGGAAGACTCGATCGGAATAGCTGCTGGAAGCTTGCCGGTCACAACGCGTCGAGAATTGGCTCCGTCGGAATCCGACGAATTTTTACGGATTTCCCTAGGGGTACCACTAGGGAAAATCGAGAAATCGTAAAAAGTGGTGAAATTTTGGATCCGAGCCCAATAATTCAGGAAGACTCGATCGGGAATAGCTGCTGGAAGCTTGCCGGTCACAACGCGTCGAGAATTGGCTCCGTCGAAATCCGACGATTACGAATTTTACGGATTTCCCTAGGGGTACCACTAGGGAAAATCGAGAAATCGTAAAAAGTGGTGAAATTTTGGATCCGAGCCAATAATTCAGGAAGACTCGATCGGAATAGCTGCTGGAAGCTTGCCGGTCACAACGCGTCGAGAATTGGCTCCGTCGGAATCCGACGAATTTTTACGGATTTCCCTAGGGGTACCACTAGGGAAAATCGAGAAATCGTAAAAAGTGGTGAAATTTTGGATCCGAGCCCAATAATTAAGGAAGACTCGATCGGAATAGCTGCTGGAAGCTTGCCGGTCACAACGCGTCTAGAATTGGCTCCGTCGGAATACGACGAATTTTTACGGATTTTCCTAGGGGTACCACTAGGGAAAATCGCCAAAATCGAGAAATCGTAAAAGTGGTGAAATTTTGGATCCGAGCCAATAATTCAGGAAGACTCAATCGGAATAGCTGCTGGAAGCTTGCCGGTCACAACGCGTCGAGAATTGGCTCCGTCGGAATCCGACGAATTTTTACGGATTTCCCTAGGGGTACCACTAGGGAAAATCGCCAAAATCGTAAAAAGTGGTGAAATTTTGGATCCGAGCCCAATAATTCAGGAAGACTCGATCGGAATAGCTGCTGGAAGCTTGCCGGTAGCAACGCGTCGAGAATTGGCTCCGTTGGAATCCGACGAATTTTTACGGATTTCCCTAGGGTACCACTAGGGAAAATCGCCAAAATCGAGAAATCGTAAAAAATGGTGAAATTTTGGATCCGAGCCCAATAATTCAGGAAGACTCGATCGGAATAGCTGCTGGAATCTTGCCGATCAACAACGCATCGAGAATTGGCTCCGTCGGAATCCGACGAATTTTTACGGCTTTCCCTAGGGGTACCACTAGTAAAAATCGCCAAAATCGAGAAATCGTAAAAAGTGGTGAAATTTTGGATCCGAGCCCAAAAATTCAGGAAGACTCGATCGGAATAGGTTCTGGAAGCTTGACGGTCACAACGCGTCGAGAATTGGCTCCGTCGGAATCCGACGAATTTTTTCGGATTTTCCCTAGGGGTACCACTAGGGAAAATCGAGAAATCGTAAAAAGTGGTGAAATTTTGGATCCGAGCCCAATAATTCAGGAAGAATCGATCGGAATAGCTGCTGGAAGCTTGCCGGTCACAACGCGTCGAGAATTGGCTCCGTCGGAATCCGACGAATTTTACGGATTTCCCTAGGGGTACCACTAGGAAAATCGAGAAATCGTAAAAAGTGGTGAAATTTTGGATCCGAGCCCAATAATTCAGGAAGACTCGATCGGAATAGCTGCTGGAAGCTTGCCGGTCACAACGCGTCGAGAATTGGCTCCGTCGGAATCCGACGAATTTTTACGGATTTCCCTAGGGGTACCACAAGGGAAAATCGCCAAAATCGAGAAATCGTAAAAAGTGGTGAAATTTTGGATCCGAGCCCAATAATTCAGGAAGACTCGATCGGAATAGCTGCTGGAAGCTTGCCGGTCACAACGCGTCGAGAATTGCTCCGTCGGAATCCGACGAATTTTTACGGATTTCCCTAGGGGTACCACTAGGGAAAATCGCCAAAATCGTAAAAAGTGGTGAAATTTTGGATCCTAGCCCAATAATTCAGGAAGACTCGATCGGAATAGCTGCTGGAAGCTTGCCTGTCACAACGCGCCTAGAATTGGCTCCGTCGGAATACGACGAATTTTTACGGATTTCCCTAGGGGTACCACTAGGGAAAATCGCCAAAATCGAGAAATCGTAAAAAGTGGTGTAATTTTGGATCCGAGCCAAATAATTCAGGAAGACTCGATCGGAATAGCTGCTGGAAGCTTGCGGGTCACAACGCGTCGAGAATATGCTCCGTCGGAATCCGACGAATTTTTACGGATTTCCCTAGGGGTACCAAAAGGGAAAATCGCCAAAATCGTAAAAAGTGGTGAAATTTTGGATCCGAGCCCAATAATTCAGGAAGACTCGATCGGAATAGCTGCTGGAAGCTTGCCGGTCACAACGCGTCGAGAATTGGCTCCTGTCGGAATCCGACGAATTTTTACGGATTTTCCCTAGGGGTACCATTTTTACGGATTTCCCTAGGGGTACCACTAGGGAAAATCGAGAAATCGTAAAAAGTGGTGAAATTTTGGATCCGAGCCCAATAATTCAGGAAGACTCGATCGGAATAGCTGCTGGAAGCTTGCCGGTCACAACGCGTCGAGAATTGGCTCCGTCGGAATCCGACGAATTTTTACGGATTTCCCTAGGGGTACCACTAGGGAAAATCGAGAAATCGTAAAAAGTGGTGAAATTTTGGATCCGAGCCCAATAATTCAGGAAGACTCGATCGGAATAGCTGCTGGAAGCTTGCCGGTCACAACGCATCGAGAATTGGCTCCGTCGGAATCCGACGAATTTTTACGGATTTCCCTAGGGGTACCACTAGGGAAAATCGAGAAATCGTAAAAAGTGGTGAATTTTGGATCCGAGCCCAATAATTCAGAAGACTCGATCGGAATAGCTGCTGGAAGCTTGCGGTCACAACGCGTCGAGAATTGGCTCCGTCGGAATCCGACGAATTTTTACGGATTTCCCTAGGGGTACCACTAGGGAAAATCGAGAAATCGTAAAAAGTGGTGAAATTTTGGATCCGAGCCATATAATTCAGGAAGACTCGATCGGAATAGCTGCTGGAAGCTTGCCGGTCACAACGCGTCGAGAATTGGCTCCGTCGGAATCCGACGAATTTTTACGGATTTCCCTAGGGGTACCACTAGGGAAAATCGAGAAATCGTAAAAAGTGGTGAAATTTTGGATCCGAGCCAAATAATTCAGGAAGACTCGATCGGAATAGCTGCTGGAAGCTTGCCGATCACAACGCGTCGAGAATTGGCTCCGTCGGAATCCGACGAATTTTTTACGGATTTCCCTAGGGGTACCACTAGGGAAAATCGAGAAATCGTAAAAAAGTGGTGAAATTTTGGATCCGAGCCCAATAATTCAGGAAGACTCGATCGGAATAGCTGCTGGAAGCTTGCGGGTCACAACGCGTCGAGAATATGCTCCGTCGGAATCCGACGAATTTTTACGGATTTCCCTAGGGGTACCAAAAGGGAAAATCGCCAAAATCGTAAAAAGTGGTGAAATTTGGATCCGAGCCCAATAATTCAGGAAGACTCGATCGGAATAGCTGCTGGAAGCTTGCCGGTCACAACGCGTCGAGAATTGGCTCCGTCGGAATCCGACGAATTTTTACGGATTTCCCTAGGGGTACCATTTTTACGGATTTAGGGGTACCACTAGGGAAAATCGAGAAATCGTAAAAAGTGGTGAAAATTTTGGATCCGAGCCCAATAATTCAGGAAGACTCGATCGGAATAGCTACTGGAAGCTTGCCGGTCACAACGCGTCGAGAATTGCTCCGTCGGAATCCGACGAATTTTTACGGATTTCCCTAGGGGTACCACTAGGGAAAATCGCGAGAAATCGTAAAAGTGGTGAAATTTTGGATTCGAGCCACAATAATTCAGGAAGACTCGATCGGAATAGCTGCTGGAAGCTTGCCGGTCACAACGCATCGAGAATTGGCTCCGTCGGAATCCGACGAATTATTACGGATTTCCCTAGGGGTACCACTAGGGAAAATCGAGAAATCGTAAAAAGTGGTGAAATTTTGGATCCGAGCCCAATAATTCAGGAAGACTCGATCGGAATAGCTGCTGGAAGCTTGCCGGTCACAACGCGTCGAGAATTGGCTCCGTCGGAATCCGACGAATTTTTACGGATTTCCCTAGGGGTACCACTAGGGAAAATCGAGAAATCGTAAAAAGTGGTGAAATTTTTGGATCCGAGCCATATAATTCAGGAAGACTCGATCGGAATAGCTGCTGGAAGCTTGCCGGTCACAACGCGTCGAGAATTGGCTCCGTCGGAATCCGACGAATTTTTACGGATTTCCCTAGGGGTACCACTAGGGAAAATCGAGAAATCGTAAAAAGTGGTGAAATTTTGGATCCGAGCCAAATAATTCAGGAAGACTCGATCGGAATAGCTGCTGGAAGCTTGCCGATCACAACGCGTCGAGAATTGGCTCCGTCGGAATCCGACGAATTTTTACGGATTTCCCTAGGGGTACCACTAGGGAAAATCGAGAAATCGTAAAAAGTGGTGAAATTTTGGATCCGAGCCCAATAATTCAGGAAGACTCGATCGGAATAGCTGCTGGAAGCTTGCGGGTCACAACGCGTCGAGAATATGCTCCGTCGGAATCCGACGAATTTTTACGGATTTCCCTAGGGGTACCAAAAGGGAAAATCGCCAAAATCGTAAAAAGTGGTGAAATTTTGGATCCGAGCCCAATAATTCAGGAAGACTCGATCGGAATAGCTGCTGGAAGCTTGCCGGTCACAACGCGTCGAGAATTGGCTCCGTCGGAATCCGACGAATTTTTACGGATTTTCCTAGGGGTACCACTAGGGAAAATCGAGAAATCGTAAAAAGTGGTGAAATTTTGGATCCGAGCCCAATAATTCAGGAAGACTCGATCGGAATAGCTGCTGGAAGCTTGCCGGTCACAACGCGTCGAGAATTGGCTCCGTCGGAATCCGACGAATTTTTACGGATTTCCCTAGGGGTACCACTAGGGAAAATCGAGAAATCGTAAAAAGTGGTGAAATTTTGGATCCGAGCCCAATAATTCAGGAAGACTCGATCGGAATAGCTGCTGGAAGCTTGCCGGTCACAACGCGTCTAGAATTGGCTCCGTCGGAATACGACGAATTTTTACGGATTTTCCTAGGGGTACCACTAGGGAAAATCGCCAAAATCGAGAAATCGTAAAAAGTGGTGAAATTTTGGATCCGAGCCTAATAATTCAGGAAGACTCGATCGGAATAGCTGCTGGAAGCTTGCCGGTCACAACGCGTCGAGAATATGCTCCGTCGGAATCCGACGAATTTTTACGGATTTCCCTAGGGGTACCAAAAGGGAAAATCGCCAAAATCGTAAAAAGTGGTGAAATTTTGGATCCGAGCCCAATAATTCAGGAAGACTCGATCGGAATAGCTGCTGGAAGCTTGCCGGTCACAACGCGTCGAGAATTGGCTCCGTCGGAATCCGACGAATTTTTACGGATTTCCCCAGGGGTACCACTAGGGAAAATCGAGAAATCGTAAAAAGTGGTGAAATTTTGGATCCGAGCCCAATAATTCAGGAAGACTCGATCGGAATAGCTGCTGGAAGCTTGCCGGTCACAACGCGTCGAGAATTGGCTCCGTCGGAATCCGACGAATTTTTACGGATTTCCCTAGGGGTATCACTAGGGAAAATCGAGAAATCGTAAAAAGTGGTGAAATTTTGGATCCGAGCCCAATAATTCAGGAAGACTCGATCGGAATAGCTACTGGAAGCTTGCCGGTCACAACGCGTCGAGAATTGGCTCCGTCGGAATCCGACGAATTTTTACGGATTTCCCTAGGGGTACCACTAGGGAAAATCGAGAAATCGTAAAAAGTGGTGAAATTTTGGATTCGAGCCCAATAATTCAGGAAGACTCGATCGGAATAGCTGCTGGAAGCTTGCCGGTCACAACGCATCGAGAATTGGCTCCGTCGGAATCCGACGAATTTTTACGGATTTCCCTAGGGGTACCACTAGGGAAAATCGAGAAATCGTAAAAAGTGGTGAAATTTTGGATCCGAGCCCAATAATTCAGGAAGACTCGATCGGAATAGCTGCTGGAAGCTTGCCGGTCACAACGCGTCGAGAATTGGCTCCGTCGGAATCCGACGAATTTTTACGGATTTCCCTAGGGGTACCACTAGGGAAAATCGAGAAATCGTAAAAAGTGGTGAAATTTTGGATCCGAGCCATATAATTCAGGAAGACTCGATCGGAATAGCTGCTGGAAGCTTGCCGGTCACAACGCGTCGAGAATTGGCTCCGTCGGAATCCGACGAATTTTTACGGATTTCCCTAGGGGTACCACTAGGGAAAATCGAGAAATCGTAAAAAGTGGTGAAATTTTGGATCCGAGCCAAATAATTCAGGAAGACTCGATCGGAATAGCTGCTGGAAGCTTGCCGATCACAACGCGTCGAGAATTGGCTCCGTCGGAATCCGACGAATTTTTACGGATTTCCCTAGGGGTACCACTAGGGAAAATCGAGAAATCGTAAAAAGTGGTGAAATTTTGGATCCGAGCCCAATAATTCAGGAAGACTCGATCGGAATAGCTGCTGGAAGCTTGCGGGTCACAACGCGTCGAGAATATGCTCCGTCGGAATCCGACGAATTTTTACGGATTTCCCTAGGGGTACCAAAAGGGAAAATCGCCAAAATCGTAAAAAGTGATGAAATTTTGGATCCGAGCCCAATAATTCAGGAAGACTCGATCGGAATAGCTGCTGGAAGCTTGCCGGTCACAACGCGTCGAGAATTGGCTCCGTCGGAATCCGACGAATTTTTACGGATTTTCCTAGGGGTACCACTAGGGAAAATCGAGAAATCGTAAAAAGTGGTGAAATTTTGGATCCGAGCCCAATAATTCAGGAAGACTCGATCGGAATAGCTGCTGGAAGCTTGCCGGTCACAACGCGTCGAGAATTGGCTCCGTCGGAATCCGACGAATTTTTACGGATTTCCCTAGGGGTACCACTAGGGAAAATCGAGAAATCGTAAAAAGTGGTGAAATTTTGGATCCGAGCCCAATAATTCAGGAAGACTCGATCGGAATAGCTGCTGGAAGCTTGCCGGTCACAACGCGTCTAGAATTGGCTCCGTCGGAATACGACGAATTTTTACGGATTTTCCTAGGGGTACCACTAGGGAAAATCGCCAAAATCGAGAAATCGTAAAAAGTGGTGAAATTTTGGATCCGAGCCTAATAATTCAGGAAGACTCGATCGGAATAGCTGCTGGAAGCTTGCCGGTCACAACGCGTCGAGAATATGCTCCGTCGGAATCCGACGAATTTTTACGGATTTCCCTAGGGGTACCAAAAGGGAAAATCGCCAAAATCGTAAAAAGTGGTGAAATTTTGGATCCGAGCCCAATAATTCAGGAAGACTCGATCGGAATAGCTGCTGGAAGCTTGCCGGTCACAACGCGTCGAGAATTGGCTCCGTCGGAATCCGACGAATTTTTACGGATTTCCCCAGGGGTACCACTAGGGAAAATCGAGAAATCGTAAAAAGTGGTGAAATTTTGGATCCGAGCCCAATAATTCAGGAAGACTCGATCGGAATAGCTGCTGGAAGCTTGCCGGTCACAACGCGTCGAGAATTGGCTCCGTCGGAATCCGACGAATTTTTACGGATTTTCCTAGGCGTACCACTAGGGAAAATCGAGAAATCGTAAAAAGTGGTGAAATTTTGGATCCGAGCCCAATAATTCAGGAAGACTCGATCGGAATAGCTGCTGGAAGCTTGCCGGTCACAACGCGTCGAGAATTGGCTCCGTCGGAATCCGACGAATTTTTACGGATTTCCCTAGGGGTACCACTAGGAAAAATCGCCAAAATCGAGAAATCGTAAAAAATGGTGAAATTTTGGATCCGAGCCCAATAATTCAGGAAGACTCGATCGGAATAGCTACTGGAAGCTTGCCGGTCACAACGCGTCGAGAATTGGCTCCGTCGGAATCCGACGAATTTTTACGAATTTCCCTAGGGGTACCACTAAGGAAAATCGCCAAAATCGAGAAATCGTAAAAAATGGTGAAATTTTGGATCCGAGCCCAATAATTCAGGAAGACTCGATCGGAATAGCTGCTGGAAGCTTGCCGGTCACAATGCGTCGAGAATTGGCTCCGTCGGAATCCGACGAATTTTTACGGCTTTCCCTAGGGGTACCACTAGTAAAAATCGCCAAAATCGAGAAATCGTAAAAAGTGGTGAAATTTTGGATCCGAGCCCAATAATTCAGGAAGACTCGATCGGAATAGGTTCTTGAAGCTTAACGGTCACAACGCGTCGAGAATTGGCTCCGTCGGAATCCGACGAATTTTTTCGGATTTCCCTAGGGGTACCACTAGGGAAAATCGAGAAATCGTAAAAAGTGGTGAAATTTTGGATCCGAGCCCAATAATTCAGGAAGACTCGATCGGAATAGCTGCTGGAAGCTTGCCGGTGACAACGCGTCGAGAATTGGCTCCGTCGGAATCCGACGAATTTTTACGGATTTCCCTAGGGGTACCACTAGGGAAAATCGAGAAATCGTAAAAAGTGGTGAAATTTTGGATCCGAGCCCAATAATTCAGGAAGACTCGATCGGAATAGCTGCTGGAACCTTGCCGGTCACAACGCGTCGAGAATTGGCTCCGTCGGAATCCGACGAATTTTTACGGATTTCCCTAGGGGTACCACTAGGGAAAATCGAGAAATCGTAAAAAGTGGTGAAATTTTGGATCCGAGCCCAATAATTCAGGAAGACTCGATCGGAATAGCTGCTGGAAGCTTGCCGGTCACAACGCGTCGAGAATTGGCTCCGTCGGAATCCGACGAATTTTTACGGATTTCCCTAGGGGTACCACTAGGGAAAATCGAGAAATCGTAAAAAGTGGTGAAATTTTTGATCCGAGCCCAATAATTCAGGAAGACTCGATCGGAATAGCTGCTGGAAGCTTGCCGGTCACAACGCGTCGAGAATTGGCTCCGTCGGAATCCGACGAATTTTTACGGATTTCCCTAGGGGTACCACTAGGGAAAATCGCCAAAATCGTAAAAAGTGGTGAAATTTTGGATCCGAGCCCAATAATTCAGGAAGACTCGATCGAAATAGCTGCTGGAAGCTTGCCGGTCACAACGCGTCGAGAATTGGCTCCGTCGAAATCCGACGAATTTTTACGGATTTTCCTAGGGGTACCACTAGGGAAAATCGAGAAATCGTAAAAAGTGGAGAAATTTTGGATCCGAGCCCAATAATTCAGGAAGACTCGATCGGAATAGCTGCTGGAAGCTTGCCGGTCACAACGCGTCGAGAATTGGCTCCGTCGGAATCCGACGAATTTTTACGGATTTCCCTAGGGGTACCACTAGGGAAAATCGCCAAAATCGAGAAATCGTAAAAAATGGTGAAATTTTGGATCCGAGCCCAATAATTCAGGAAGACTCGATCGGAATAGCTGCTGGAAGCTTGCCGGTCACAACGCGTCGAGAATTGGCTCCGTCGGAATCCGACGAATTTTTACGGATTTCCGTAGGGGTACCACTAGGGAAAATCGAGAAATCGTAAAAAGTGGTGAAATTTTGGATCCGAGCCCAATAATTCAGGAAGACTCGATCGGAATAGCTGCTGGAAGCTTGCCGGTCACAACGCGTCGAGAATTGGCTCCGTCGGAATCCGACGAATTTTTACGGATTTCCCTAGGGGTACCACTAGGGAAAATCGCCAAAATTGTAAAAAGTGGTGAAATTTTTGATCCGAGCCCAATAATTCAGGAAGACTCGATCGGAATAGCTGCTGGAAGCTTGCCGGTCACAACGCGTCGAGAATTGGCTCCGTCGGAATACGACGAATTTTTACGAATTTCCCTAGGGGTACCACTAGGGAAAATCGCCAAAATCGAGAAATCGTAAAAAGTGGTGAAATTTTGGATCCGAGCCCGATAATTCAGGAAGACTTGATCGAATTAGCTGCTGGAAGCCTGCCGGTCACAACGCGTCGAGAATATGCTCCGTCGGAATCCGATGAATTTTTACGGATTTCCCTAGGGGTACCACAAGGGAAAATCGCCAAAATCGTAAAAAGTGGTGAAATTTTGGATCCGAGCCCAATAATTCAGGAAGACTCGATCAGAATAGCTGCTGGAAGCTTGCCGGTCACAACGCGTTGAGAAATGGCTCCGTCGGAATCCGACGAATTTTTACGGATTTCCCTAGGGGTACCACTAGGGAAAATGGCCAAAATCGTAAAAAGTGGTGAAATTTTGGATCCGAGCCCAATAATTCAGGAAGACTCGATCGGAATAGCTGTTGGAAGCTTGCCGGTAGCAACGCGTCGAGAATTGGCTCCGTCAAAATTCGACGAATTTTTACGGATTTCCCTAGGGGTACCACTAGGGAAAATCGCCAAAATCGAGAAATCGTAAAAAATGGTGAAATTTTGGATCCGAGCCCAATAATTCAGGAAGACTCGATCGGAATAGCTGCTGGAAGCTTGCCGGTCACAACGCGTCGAGAATTGGCTCCGTCGGAATCCGACGAATTTTTACGGATTTCCCTAGGGGTACCACTAGGGAAAATCGAGAAATCGTAAAAAGTGGTGAAATTTTGGATCCGAGCCCAATAATTCAGGAAGACTCGATCGGAATAGCTGCTGGAAGCTTGCCGGTCACAACGCGTCGAGAATTGGCTCCGTCGGAATCCGACGAATTTTTACGGATTTCCCTAGGGGTACCACTAGGGAAAATCGCCAAAATCGTAAAAAGTGGTGAAATTTTTGATCCGAGCCCAATAATTCAGGAAGACTCGATCGGAATAGCTGCTGGAAGCTTGCCGGTCACAACGCGTCGAGAATTGGCTCCGTCGGAATACGACGAATTTTTACGAATTTCCCTAGGGGTACCACTAGGGAAAATCGCCAAAATCGAGAAATCGTAAAAAGTGGTGAAATTTTGGATCCGAACCCGATAATTCAGGAAGACTTGATTGAATTAGCTGCTGGAAGCTTGCCGGTCACAACGCGTCGAGAATATGCTCCGTCGGAATCCGATGAATTTTTACGGATTTCCCTAGGGGTACCACAAGGGAAAATCGCCAAAATCGTAAAAAGTGGTGAAATTTTGGATCCGAGCCCAATAATTCAGGAAGACTCGATCGGAATAGCTGCTGGAAGCTTGCCGGTCACAACGCGTTGAGAAATGGCTCCGTCGGAATCCGACGAATTTTTACGGATTTCCCTAGGGGTACCACTAGGGAAAATGGCCAAAATCGTAAAAAGTGGTGAAATTTTGGATCCGAGCCCAATAATTCAGGAAGACTCGATCGGAATAGCTGTTGGAAGCTTGCCGGTAGCAACGCATCGAGAATTGGCTCCGTCAAAATTCGACGAATTTTTACGGATTTCCCTAGGGGTACCACTAGGGAAAATCGCCAAAATCGAGAAATCGTAAAAAGTGGTGAAATTTTGGATCCGAGCCCAATAATTCAGGAAGACTCGATCGGAATAGCTGCTGGAAGCTTGCCGGTCACAACGCGTTGAGAATTGGCTCCGTCGGAATCCGACGAATTTTTACGGATTTCCCTAGGGCTACCACTAGGGAAAATCGCCAAAATCGTAAAAAGTGGTGAAATTTTGGATCCGAGCCCAATAATTCAGGAAGACTCGATCGGAATAGCTGCTGGAAGCTTGCCGGTCACAACGCGTCGAGAATTGGCTCCGTCGGAATCCGACGAATTTTTACGGATTTCCCTAGGGGTACCACTAGGGAAAATCGCCAAAATCGAGAAATCGTAAAAAATGGTGAAATTTTGGATCCGAGCCCAATAATTCAGGAAGACTCGATCGGAATAGCTGCTGGAAGCTTGCCGGTCACAATGCGTCGAGAATTGGCTCCGTCGGAATCCGACGAATTTTTACGGCTTTCCCTAGGGGTACCACTAGGGAAAATCGCCAAAATCGAGAAATCGTAAAAAGTGGTGAAATTTTGGATCCGAGCCCAATAATTCAGGAAGACTCGATCGGAATAGGTTCTGGAAGCTTGACGGTCACAACGCGTCGAGAATTGGCTCCGTCGGAATCCGACGAATTTTTTCGGATTTCCCTAGGGGTACCACTAGGGAAAATCGAGAAATCGTAAAAAGTGGTGAAATTTTGGATCCGAGCCCAATAATTCAGGAAGACTCGATCGGAATAGCTGCTGGAAGCTTGCCGGTCACAACGCGTCGAGAATTGGCTCCGTCGGAATCCGATGAATTTTTACGGATTTCCCTAGGGGTACCACTAGGGAAAATCGAGAAATCGTAAAAAGTGGTGAAATTTTGGATCCGAGCCCAATAATTCAGGAAGACTCGATCGGAATAGCTGCTGGAAGCTTGCCGGTCACAACGCGTCGAGAATTGGCTCCGTCGGAATCCGACGAATTTTTACGGATTTCCCTAGGGGTACCACTAGGGAAAATCGCCAAAATCGAGAAAGCGTAAAAAATGGTGAAATTTTGGATCCGAGCCCAATAATTCAGGAAGACTTGATCGGAATAGCTGCTGGAAGCTTGCCGGTCACAACGCGTCGAGAATTGGCTCCGTCGGAATCCGACGAATTTTTACGGATTTCCCTAGGGGTACCACTAGGAAAAATCGAGAAATCGTAGAAAGTGGTGAAATTTTGGATCCGAGACCAATAATTCAGGAAGACTCGATCGGAATAGCTGCTGGAAGCTTGCCGGTCACAACGCGTCTAGAATTGGCTCCGTCGGAATACGACGAATTTTTACGGATTTCCCTAGGGGTACCACTAGGGAAAATCGCCAAAATCGAGAAATCGTACAAAGTGGTGAAATTTTGGATCCGAGCCCAATAATTCAGGAAGACTCGATCGGAATAGCTGCTGGAAGCTTGCCGGTCACAACGCGTCGAGAATATGCTCCGTCGGAATCCGACGAATTTTTACGGATTTCCCTAGGGGTATCACTAGGGAAAATCGAGAAATCGTAAAAAGTGGTGAAATTTTGGATCCGAGCCCAATAATTCTTGAAGACTCGATCGGAATAGCTGCTGGAAGCTTGCTGATCACAACGCGTCGAGAATTGGCTCCATCGGAATCCGACGAATTTTTACGGATTTCCCTAGGGGTACCACTAGGGAAAATCGCCAAAATCGAGAAATCGTAAAAAGTGGTGAAATTTTGGATCCGAACCCAATAATTCAGGAAGACTCGATCGGAATAGCTGCTGGAAGCTTGCCGGTCACAACGCGTCGAGAATTGGCTCCGTCGGAATCCGACGAATTTTTACGGATTTCCCTAGGGGTACCACTAGGGAAAATCGCCAAAATCGAGAAATCGTAAAAAGTGGTGAAATTTTGGATCCGAGCCCAATAATTCAGGAAGACTCGATCGGAATAGCTGCTGGAAGCTTGCCGGTCACAACGCGTTGAGAATTGGCTCCGTCGGAATCCGACGAATTTTTACGGATTTCCCTAGGGCTACCACTAGGGAAAATCGCCAAAATCGTAAAAAGTGGTGAAATTTTGGATCCGAGCCCAATAATACAGGAAGACTCGATCGGAATAGCTGCTGGAAGCTTGCCGGTCACAACGCGTCGAGAATTGGCTCCGTCGGAATCCGACGAATTTTTACGGATTTCCCTAGGTGTACCACTAGGGAAAATCGAGAAATCGTAAAAAGTGGTGAAATTTTGGATCCGAGCCCAATAATTCAGGAAGACTCGATCGGAATAGCTGCTGGAAGCTTGCCGGTCACAACGCGTTGAGAATTGGCTCCGTCGGAATCCGACGAATTTTTACGGATTTCCCTAGGGCTACCACTAGGGAAAATCGCCAAAATCGTAAAAAGTGGTGAAATTTTGGATCCGAGCCCAATAATTCAGGAAGACTCGATCGGAATAGCTGCTGGAAGCTTGCCGGTCACAACGCGTCGAGAATTGGCTCCGTCGGAATCCGACGAATTTTTACGGCTTTCCCTAGGGGTACCACTAGTAAAAATCGCCAAAATCGAGAAATCGTAAAAAGTGGTGAAATTTTGGAACCGAGCCCAATAATTCAGGAAGACTCGATCGGAATAGGTTCTGGAAGCTTGACGGTCACAACGCGTCAAGAATTGGCTCCGTCGGAATCCGACGAATTTTTTCGGATTTCCCTAGGGGTACCACTAGGGAAAATCGAGAAATCGTAAAAAGTGGTGAAATTTTGGATCGGAGCCCAATAATTCAGGAAGACTCGATCGGAATAGCTGCTGGAAGCTTGCCGGTCACAACGCGTCGAGAATTGGCTCCGTCGGAATCCGACGAATTTTTACGGATTTCCCTAGGGGTACCACTAGGGAAAATCGCCAAAATCGAGAAATCGTGAAAAATGGTGAAATTTTGGATCCGAGCCCAATAATTCAGGAAGACTCGATCGGAATAGCTGCTGGAAGCTTGCCGGTCACAATGCGTCGAGAATTGGCTCCGTCGGAATCCGACGAATTTTTACGGCTTTCCCTAGGGGTACCACTAGTAAAAATCGCCAAAATCGAGAAATCGTAAAAAGTGGTGAAATTTTGGATCCGAGCCCAATAATTCAGGAAGACTCGATCGGAATAGCTGCTGGAAGCTTGCCGGTCACAACGCGTCGAGAATTGGCTCCGTCGGAATCCGACGAATTTTTACGGATTTCCCTAGGGGTACCACTAGGGAAAATCGAGAAATCGTAAAAAGTGATGAAATTTTGGATCTGAGCCCAATAATTCAGGAAGACTCGATCGGAATAGCTGCTGGATGCTTGCCGGTCACAACGCGTCGAGAATTGGCTCCGTCGGAATCCGACGAATTTTTACGGATTTCCCTAGGGGTACCACTAGGGAAAATCGAGAAATCGTAAAAAGTGGTGAAATTTTGGATCCGAGCCCAATAATTCAGGAAGACTCGATCGGAATAGCTGCTGGAAGCTTGCCGGTCACAACGCGTCGAGAATTGGCTCCGTCGGAATCCGACGAATTTTTACGGATTTCCCTAGGGGTACCACTAGGGAAAATCGCCAAAATCGAGAAATCGTAAAAAATGGTGAAATTTTGGATCCGAGCCCAATAATTCAGGAAGACTCGATCGGAATAGCTGCTGGAAGCTTGCCGGTCACAACGCGTCGAGAATTGGCTCCGTCGGAATCCGACGAATTTTTACGGATTTCCCTAGGGGTACCACTAGGGAAAATCGCCAAAATCGAGAAATCGTAAAAAGTGGTGAAATTTTGGATCCGAGCCCAATAATTCAGGAAGACTCGATCGGAATAGCTGCTGGAAGCTTGCCGGTCACAACGCGTCGAGAATTGGCTCCGTCGGAATCCGACGAATTTTTACGGATTTCCCTAGGGGTACCACTAGGGAAAATCGCCAAAATCGAGAAATCGTAAAAAATGGTGAAATTTTGGATCCGAGCCCAATAATTCAGGAAGACTCGATCGGAATAGCTGCTGGAAGCTTGCCGGTCACAATGCGTCGAGAATTGGCTCCGTCGGAATCCGACGAATTTTTACGGCTTTCCCTAGGGGTACCACTAGTAAAAATCGCCAAAATCGAGAAATCGTAAAAAGTGGTGAAATTTTGGATTCGAGCCCAATAATTCAGGAAGACTCGATCGGAATAGCTGCTGGAAGCTTGCCGGTCACAACGCGTCGAGAATTGGCTCCGTCGGAATCCGACGAAATTTTACGGATTTCCCTAGGGGTACCACTAGGGAAAATCGCCAAAATCGGGAAATCGTAAAAAGTGGTGAAATTTTGCATCCGAGCCCAATAATTCAGGAAGACTCGATCGGAATAGCTGCTGGAAGCTTGCCGGTCACAACGCGTCGAGAATTGGCTCCGTCGGAATACGACGAATTTTTACGGATTTCCCTAGGGGTACCACTAGGGAAAATCGCCAAAATCGAGAAATCGTAAAAAGTGGTAAAATTTTGGATCCGAGCCCAATAATTCAGGAAGACTCGATCGGAATAGCTGCTGGAAGCTTGCCGGTCACAACGCGTCGAGAATTGGCTCCGTCGGAATCCGACGAATTTTTACGGATTTCCCTAGGGGTACCACTAGGGAAAATCGAGAAATCGTAAAAAGTGGTGAAATTTTGAATCCGAGCCCAATAATTCTGGAAGTCTCGATCGGAATAGCTGCTGGAAGCTTGCCGGTCACAACGCGTCGAGAATTGGCTCCGTCGGAATCCGACGAATTTTTACGGATTTCCCTAGGGGTACCACTAGGGAAAATCGAGAAATCGTAAAAAGTGGTGAAATTTTGGATCCGAGCCCAATAATTCAGGAAGACTCGATCGGAATAGCTGCTGGAAGCTTGCCGGTCACAACGCGTCGAGAATTGGCTCCGTCGGAATCCGACGAATTTTTACGGCTTTCCCTAGGGGTACCACTAGGGAAAATCGCCAAAATCGAGAAATCGTAAGAAGTGGTGAAATTTTGGATCCGAGCCCAATAATTCAGGAAGACTCGATCGGAATAGCTGCTGGAAGCTTGCCGGTCACAACGCGTCGAGAATTGGCTCCGTCGGAATCCGACGAATTTTTACGGATTTCCCTAGGGGTACCACTAGGGAAAATCGAGAAATCGTAAAAAGTGGTGAAATTTTGGATCCGAACCCAATAATTCAGGAAGACTCGATCGGAATAGCTGCTGGAAGCTTGCCGGTCACAACGCGTCGAGAATTGGCTCCGTCGGAATCCGACGAATTTTTACGGATTTCCCTAGGGGTACCACTAGGGAAAATCGCCAAAATCGAGAAATCGTAAAAAGTGGTGAAATTTTGGATCCGAGCCCAATAATTCAGGAAGACTCGATCGGAATAGCTGCTGGAAGCTTGCCGGTCACAACGCGTTGAGAATTGGCTCCGTCGGAATCCGACGAATTTTTACGGATTTCCCTAGGGCTACCACTAGGGAAAATCGCCAAAATCGTAAAAAGTGGTGAAATTTTGGATCCGAGCCCAATAATTCAGGAAGACTCGATCGGAATAGCTGCTGGAAGCTTGCCGGTCACAACGCGTCGAGAATTGGCTCCGTCGGAATCCGACGAATTTTTACGGATTTCCCTAGGGGTACCACTAGGGAAAATCGAGAAATCGTAAAAAGTGGTGAAATTTTGGATCCGAGCCCAATAATTCAGGAAGACTCGATCGGAATAGCTGCTGGAAGCTTGCCGGTCACAACGCGTTGAGAATTGGCTCCGTCGGAATCCGACGAATTTTTACGGATTTCCCTAGGGCTACCACTAGGGAAAATCGCCAAAATCGTAAAAAGTGGTGAAATTTTGGATCCGAGCCCAATAATTCAGGAAGACTCGATCGGAATAGCTGCTGGAAGCTTGCCGGTCACAACGCGTCGAGAATTGGCTCCGTCGGAATCCGACGAATTTTTACGGCTTTCCCTAGGGGTACCACTAGTAAAAATCGCCAAAATCGAGAAATCGTAAAAAGTGGTGAAATTTTGGAACCGAGCCCAATAATTCAGGAAGACTCGATCGGAATAGGTTCTGGAAGCTTGACGGTCACAATGCGTCAAGAATTGGCTCCGTCGGAATCCGACGAATTTTTTCGGATTTCCCTAGGGGTACCACTAGGGAAAATCGAGAAATCGTAAAAAGTGGTGAAATTTTGGATCGGAGCCCAATAATTCAGGAAGACTCGATCGGAATAGCTGCTGGAAGCTTGCCGGTCACAACGCGTCGAGAATTGGCTCCGTCGGAATCCGACGAATTTTTACGGATTTCCCTAGGGGTACCACTAGGGAAAATCGCCAAAATCGAGAAATCGTAAAAAATGGTGAAATTTTGGATCCGAGCCCAATAATTCAGGAAGACTCGATCGGAATAGCTGCTGGAAGCTTGCCGGTCACAATGCGTCGAGAATTGGCTCCGTCGGAATCCGACGAATTTTTACGGCTTTCCCTAGGGGTACCACTAGTAAAAATCGCCAAAATCGAGAAATCGTAAAAAGTGGTGAAATTTTGGATCCGAGCCCAATAATTCAGGAAGACTCGATCGGAATAGCTGCTGGAAGCTTGCCGGTCACAACGCGTCGAGAATTGGCTCCGTCGGAATCCGACGAATTTTTACGGATTTCCCTAGGGGTACCACTAGGGAAAATCGCCAAAATCGAGAAATCGTAAAAAATGGTGAAATTTTGGATCCGAGCCCAATAATTCAGGAAGACTCGATCGGAATAGCTGCTGGAAGCTTGCCGGTCACAACGCGTCGAGAATTGGCTCCGTCGGAATCCGACGAATTTTTACGGCTTTCCCTAGGGGTACCACTAGTAAAAATCGCCAAAATCGAGAAATCGTAAAAAGTGGTAAAATTTTGGATCCGAGCCCAATAATTCAGGAAGACTCGATCGGAATAGCTGCTGCAAGCTTGCCGGTCACAACGCGTCGAGAATTGGCTCCGTCGGAATCCGACGAATTTTTACGGATTTCCCTAGGGGTACCACTAGGGAAAATCGAGAAATCGTAAAAAGTGATGAAATTTTGGATCTGAGCCCAATAATTCAGGAAGACTCGATCGGAATAGCTGCTGGATGCTTGCCGGTCACAACGCGTCGAGAATTGGCTCCGTCGGAATCCGACGAATTTTTACGGATTTCCCTAGGGGTACCACTAGGGAAAATCGAGAAATCGTAAAAAGTGGTGAAATTTTGGATCCGAGCCCAATAATTCAGGAAGACTCGATCGGAATAGCTGCTGGAAGCTTGCCGGTCACAACGCGTCGAGAATTGGCTCCGTCGGAATCCGACGAATTTTTACGGATTTCCCTAGGGGTACCACTAGGGAAAATCGCCAAAATCGAGAAATCGTAAAAAATGGTGAAATTTTGGATCCGAGCCCAATAATTCAGGAAGACTCGATCGGAATAGCTGCTGGAAGCTTGCCGGTCACAACGCGTCGAGAATTGGCTCCGTCGGAATCCGAAGAATTTTTACGGATTTCCCTAGGGGCACCACTAGGGAAAATCGCCAAAATCGAGAAATCGTAAAAAGTGGTGAAATTTTGGATCCGAGCCCAATAATTCAGGAAGACTCGATCGGAATAGCTGCTGGAAGCTTGCCGGTCACAACGCGTCGAGAATTGGCTCCGTCGGAATCCGACGAATTTTTACGGATTTCCCTAGGGGTACCACTAGGGAAAATCGCCAAAATCGAGAAATCGTAAAAAATGGTGAAATTTTGGATCCGAGCCCAATAATTCAGGAAGACTCGATCGGAATAGCTGCTGGAAGCTTGCCGGTCACAATGCGTCGAGAATTGGCTCCGTCGGAATCCGACGAATTTTTACGGCTTTCCCTAGGGGTACCACTAGTAAAAATCGCCAAAATCGAGAAATCGTAAAAAGTGGTGAAATTTTGGATTCGAGCCCAATAATTCAGGAAGACTCGATCGGAATAGCTGCTGGAAGCTTGCCGGTCACAACGCGTCGAGAATTGGCTCCGTCGGAATCCGACGAAATTTTACGGATTTCCCTAGGGGTACCACTAGGGAAAATCGCCAAAATCGGGAAATCGTAAAAAGTGGTGAAATTTTGCATCCGAGCCCAATAATTCAGGAAGACTCGATCGGAATAGCTGCTGGAAGCTTGCCGGTCACAACGCGTCGAGAATTGGCTCCGTCGGAATACGACGAATTTTTACGGATTTCCCTAGGGGTACCACTAGGGAAAATCGCCAAAATCGAGAAATCGTAAAAAGTGGTAAAATTTTGGATCCGAGCCCAATAATTCAGGAAGACTCGATCGGAATAGCTGCTGGAAGCTTGCCGGTCACAACGCGTCGAGAATTGGCTCCGTCGGAATCCGACGAATTTTTACGGATTTCCCTAGGGGTACCACTAGGGAAAATCGAGAAATCGTAAAAAGTGGTGAAATTTTGAATCCGAGCCCAATAATTCTGGAAGTCTCGATCGGAATAGCTGCTGGAAGCTTGCCGGTCACAACGCGTCGAGAATTGGCTCCGTCGGAATCCGATGAATTTTTACGGATTTCCCTAGGGGTACCACTAGGGAAAATCGAGAAATCGTAAAAAGTGGTGAAATTTTGGATCCGAGCCCAATAATTCAGGAAGACTCGATCGGAATAGCTGCTGGAAGCTTGCCGGTCACAACGCGTCGAGAATTGGCTCCGTCGGAATCCGACGAATTTTTACGGCTTTCCCTAGGGGTACCACTAGGGAAAATCGCCAAAATCGAGAAATCGTAAGAAGTGGTGAAATTTTGCATCCGAGCCCAATAATTCAGGAAGACTCGATCGGAATAGCTGCTGGAAGGTTGCCAGTCACAACGCGTCGAGAATTGGCTCCGTCGGAATCCGACGAATTTTTACGGATTTCCCTAGGGGTACCACTAGGGAAAATCGAGAAATCGTAAAAAGTGGTGAAATTTTGGATCCGAGCCCAATAATTCAGGAAGACTCGATCGGAATAGCTGCTGGAAGCTTGCCGGTCACAACGCGTTGAGAATTGGCTCCGTCGTAATACGACGAATTTTTACGGATTTCCCTAGGGGTACCACTAGGGAAAATCGCCTAAATCGAGAAATCGTAAAAAGTGGTAAAATTTTGGATCCGAGCCCAATAATTCAGGAAGACTCGATCGGAATAGCTGCTGGAAGCTTGCCGGTCACAACGCGTCGAGAATTGGCTCCGTCGGAATCCGACGAATTTTTACGGATTTCCCTAGGGGTACCACTAGGGAAAATCGAGAAATCGTAAAAAGTGGTGAAATTTTGGATCCGAGCCCAATAATTCTGGAAGACTCGATCGGAATAGATGCTGGAAGCTTGCCGGTCACAACGCGTCGAGAATTGGCTCCGTCGGAATCCGATGAATTTTTACGGATTTCCCTAGGGGTACCACTAGGGAAAATCGAGAAATCGTAAAAAGTGGTGAAATTTTGGATCCGAGCCCAATAATTTTGGAAGACTCGATCGGAATAGCTGCTGGAAGCTTGCCGGTCACAATGCGTCGAGAATTGGCTCCGTCGGAATCCAACGAATTTTTACGGATTTCCCTAGGGGTACCACTAGGGAAAATCGCCAAAATCGAGAAATCGTAAAAAGTGGTGAAATTTTGCATCCGAGCCCAATAATTCAGGAAGACTCGATCGGAATAGCTGCTGGAAGGTTGCCAATCACAACGCGTTGAGAATTGGCTCCGTCGGAATCCGACGAATTTTTACGGATTTCCCTAGGGCTACCACTAGGGAAAATCGCCAAAATCGTAAAAAGTGGTGAAATTTTGGATCCGAGCCCAATAATTCAGGAAGACTCGACCGGAATAGCTGCTGGAAGCTTGCCGGTCACAACGCGTTGAGAATTGGCTCCGTCGTAATACGACGAATTTTTACGGATTTCCCTAGGGGTACCACTAGGGAAAATCGCCTAAATCGAGAAATCGTAAAAAGTGGTGAAATTTTGGATCCGAGCCCAATAATTCAGGCAAACTCGATTGGAATAGCTGCTTGAAGCTTGCCGGTCACAACGCGTCGAGAATTGGCTCCGTCGGAATCCGATGAATTTTTACGGATTTCCCTATGGGTACCACTAGGGAAAATCGCCAAAATCGAGAAATCGTAAAAAATGGTGAAATTTTGGATCCGAGTCCAATAATTCAGGAAGACTCGATCGGAATAGCTGCTGGAAGCTTGCCGGTCACAACGCGTCGAGAATTGGCTCCGTCGGAATCCGACGAATTTTTACGGATTTTCCTAGGGGTACCACTAGGGAAAATCGAGAAATCGTAAAAAGTGGTGAAATTTTGGATCCGAGCCCAATAATTCAGGAAGACTCGATCGGAATAGCTGCTGGAAGCTTGCCGGTCACAACGCGTCGAGAATTGGCTCCGTCAGAATCCGACGAATTTTTACGGATTTCCCTAGGGGTACCACTAGGGAAAATCGAGAAATCGTAAAAAGTGGTGAAATTTTGGATCCGAGCCCAATAATTCTGGAAGACTCGATCGGAATAGCTGCTGGAAGCTTGCCGGTCACAACGCGTCGAGAATTGGCTCCGTCGGAATCCGACGAATTTTTACGGATTTTCCTAGGGGTACCACTAGGGAAAATCGCCAAAATCGAGAAATCGTAAGAAGTGGTGAAATTTTGGATCCGAGCACAATAATTCAGGAAGACTCGATCGGAATAGCTGCTGGAAGCTTGCCGGTCACAACGCGTCGAGAATTGGCTCCGTCGGAATCTGACGAATTTTTACGAATTTTCCTAGGGGTACCACTATGGAAAATCGAGAAATCGTAAAAAGTGGTGAAATTTTGGATCCGAGCCCAATAATTCAGGAAGACTCGATCGGAATAGCTGCTGGAAGCTTGCCGGTCACAACGCGTCGAGAATTGGCTCCGTCGGAATCCGACGAATTTTTACGGATTTCACTAGGGGTACCACTAGGGAAAATTACCAAAATCGAGAAATCGTAAAAAATGGTGAAATTTTGGATCCGAGCCCAATAATTCAGGAAGACTCGATCGGAATAGCTGCTGGAAGCTTGCCGATCACAACGCGTTGAGAATTGGCTCCGTCGGAATCCGACGAATTTTTACGGATTTCCCTAGGGGTACCACTAGGGAAAATCGAGAAATCGTAAAAAGTGGAGAAATTTTTGATCCGAGCCCAATAATTCTTGAAGACTCGATCGGAATAGATGCTGGAAGCTTGCCGGTCACAACGCGTCGAGAATTGGCTCCGTCGGAATCCGATGAATTTTTGCGGATTTCCCTAGGGGTACCACTAGGGAAAATCAAGAAATCGTAAAAAGTGGTGAAATTTTGGATCCGAGCCCAATAATTCTGGAAGACTCGATCGGAATAGCTGCTGGAAGCTTGCCGGTCACAACGCGTCGAGAATTGGCTCCGTCGGAATCCGACGAATTTTTACGGATTTCCCTAGGGGTACCACTAGGGAAAATCGCCAAAATCGAGAAATCGTAAAAAGTGGTGAAATTTTGGATCCGAGCCCAATAATTCAGGAACACTCGATCGGAATAGCTGCTGGAAGGTTGCCGGTCACAACGCGTTGAGAATTGGCTCCGTCGGAATCCGACGAATTTTTACGGATTTCCCTAGGGCTACCACTAGGGAAAATCGCCAAAATCGTAAAAAGTGGTGAAATTTTGGATCCGAGCCCAATAATTCAGGAAGACTAGATCGGAATAGCTGCTGGAAGCTTGCCGGTCACAACGCGTCGAGAATTGGCTCCGTCGTAATACGACGAATTTTTACGGATTTTCCTAGGTGTACCACTAGGGAAAATCGCCAAAATTGTAGAAAGTGGTGAAATTTTTGATCCGAGCCCAATAATTCAGGAAGACTCGATCGGTATAGCTGCTGGAAGCTTGCCGGTCACAACGCGTCGAGAATTGGCTCCGTCGGAATACGACGAATTTTTACGGATTTCCCTAGGGGTACCACTAGGGAAATCGCCAAAATCGAGAAATCGTAAAAAGTGGTGAAAATTTGGATCCGAGCCCAATAATTCTGGAAGACTCGATCGGAATAGCTGCTGGAAGCCTGCCGGTCACAACGCGTCGAGAATTGGCTCCGACGGAATCCGACGAATTTTTACGGATTTCCCTAGGGGTACCACTAGGGAAAATCGAGAAATCGTAAAAAGTGGTGAAATTTTGGATCCGAGCCCAATAATTCTGGAAGACTCGATCGGAATAGCTGTTGGAAGCTTGCCGGTCACAACGCGTCGAGAATTGGCTCCGTCGGAATCAGACGAATTTTTACGGATTTCCCTAGGGGTACCACTAGGGAAAATCGCCAAAATCGAGAAATCGTAAAAAGTGGTGAAATTTTGCATCCGAGCCCAATAATTCAGGAAGACTCGATCGGAATAGCTGCTGGAAGCTTGCCGGTCACAACGCGTTGAGAATTGGCTCCGTCGGAATCCGACGAATTTTTACGGATTTCCCTAGGGCTACCACTAGGGAAAATCGCCAAAATCGTAAAAAGTGGTGAAATTTTGGATCCGAGCCCAATAATTCAGGAAGACTCGATCGGAATAGCTGCTGGAAGCTTGCCGGTCACAACGCGTCGAGAATTGGCTCCGTCGGAATACGACGAATTTTTACGGATTTCCCTAGGGGTACCACTAGGGAAAATCGCCAAAATCGAGAAATCGTAAAAAGTGGTGAAAATTTGGATCCGAGCCCAATAATTCTGGAAGACTCGATCGGAATAGCTGCTGGAAGCCTGCCGGTCACAACGCGTCGAGAATTGGCTCCGTCGGAATCCGACGAATTTTTACGGATTTCCCTAGGGGTACCACTAGGGAAAATCGAGAAATCGTAAAAAGTGGTGAAATTTTGGATCCGAGCCATATAATTCAGGAAGACTCGATCGGAATAGCTGCTGGAAGCTTGCCGGTCACAACGCGTCGAGAATTGGCTCCGTCGGAATCCGACGAATTTTTACGGATTTCCCTAGGGGTACCACTAGGGAAAATCGAGAAATCGTAAAAAGTGGTGAAATTTTGGATCCGAGCCCAATAATTCAGGAAGACTCGATCGGAATAGCTGCTGGAAGCTTGCCGGTCACAACGCGTCGAGAATTGGCTCCGTCGAAATCCGATGAATTTTTACGGATTTCCCTAGGGGTACCACTAGGGAAAATCGAGAATCGTAAAAAGTGGTGAAATTTTGGATCCGAGCCCAATAATTCAGGAAGACTCAATCGGAATAGCTGCTGGAAGCTTGCCGGTCACAACGCTTCGAGAATTGGCTCCGTCGGAATCCGACGAATTTTTACGGATTTCCCTAGGGGTACCACTAGGGAAAATCGCCAAAATTGTAAAAAGTGGTGAAATTTTTGATCCGAGCCCAATAATTCAGGAAGACTCGATCGGAATAGCTGCTGGAAGCTTGCCGGTCACAACGCGTCGAGAATTGGCTCCATCGGAATACGACGAATTTTTACGAATTTCCCTAGGGGTACCACTAGGGAAAATCGCCAAAATCGAGAAATCGTAAAAAGTGGTGAAATTTTGGATCCGAGCCCGATAATTCAGGAAGACTTGATCGAATTAGCTGCTGGAAGCCTGCCGGTCACAACGCGTCGAGAATATGCTCCGTCGGAATCCGATGAATTTTTACGGATTTCCCTAGGGGTACCACAAGGGAAAATCGCCAAAATCGTAAAAAGTGGTGAAATTTTGGATCCGAGCCCAATAATTCAGGAAGACTCGATCGGAATAGCTGCTGGAAGCTTGCCGGTCACAACGCGTTGAGAAATGGCTCCGTCGGAATCCGACGAATTTTTACGGATTTCCCTAGGGGTACCACTAGGGAAAATGGCCAAAATCGTAAAAAGTGGTGAAATTTTGGATCCGAGCCCAATAATTCAGGAAGACTCGATCGGAATAGCTGTTGGAAGCTTGCCGGTAGCAACGCGTCGAGAATTGGCTCCGTCAAAATTCGACGAATTTTTACGGATTTCCCTAGGGGTACCACTAGGGAAAATCGCCAAAATCGAGAAATCGTAAAAAATGGTGAAATTTTGGATCCGAGCCCAATAATTCAGGAAGACTCGATCGGAATAGCTGCTGGAAGCTTGCCGGTCACAACGCGTCGAGAATTGGCTCCGTCGGAATCCGACGAATTTTTACGGCTTTACCTAGGGGTACCACTAGTAAAAATCGCCAAAATCGAGAAATCGTAAAAAGTGGTGAAATTTTGGATCCGAGCGCAATAATTCAGGAAGACTCGATGGGAATAGGTTCTGGAAGCTTGCCGGTCACAACGCGTCGAGAATTGGCTCCGTCGGAAGCCGACGAATTTTTTCGGATTTCCCTAGGGGTACCACTAGGGAAAATCGAGAAATCGTAAAAAGTGGTGAAATTTTGGATCCGAGCCCAATAATTCAGGAAGACTCGATCGGAATAGCTGCTGGAAGCTTGCCGGTCACAACGCGTCGAGAATTGGCTCCGTCGGAATCCGACGACTTTTTACGGATTTCCCTAGGGGTACCAATCGCCAAAATCGAGAAATCGTAAAAAGTGGTGAAATTTTGGATCCGAGCCCAATAATTCAGGAAGACTCGATCGGAATAGCTGCTGGAAGCTTGCCGGTCACAACGCGTCGAGAATTGGCTCCGTCGGAATCCGACGAATTTTTACGGATTTCCCTAGGGGTACCACTAGGGAAAATCACCAAAATCGAGAAATCGTAAAAAGTGGTGAAATTTTGGATCCGAGCCCAATAATTCAGGAAGACTCGATCGGAATAGCTGCTGGAAGCTTGCCGGTCACAACGCGTCGAGAATTGGCTCCGTCGGAATCCGAAAAATTTTTACGGATTTCCCTAGGGGTACCACTAGGGAAAATCGCCAAAATCGTAAAAAGTGGTGAAATTTTTGATCCGAGCCAAATAATTCAGGAAGACTCGATCGGAATAGCTGCTGGAAGCTTGCCGGTCACAACGCGTCGAGAATTGGCTCCGTCGGAATACAACGAATTTTTACGGATTTCCCTAGGGGTACCACTAGGGAAAATCGCCAAAATCGAGAAATCGTAAAAAGTGGTGAAATTTTGGATCCGAGCCCAATAATTCATGAAGACTCGATCGGAATAGCTGCTGGAAGCTTGCCGGTCACAACGCGTCGAGAATTGGCTCCGTCGGAATACGACGAATTTTTACGGATTTCCCTAGGGGTACCACTAGGGAAAATCGCCAAAATCGAGAAATCGTAAAAAGTGGTGAAATTTTGGATCCGAGCCCAATAATTCAGGAAGACTCGATCGGAATAGCTGCAGGAAGCTTGCCGGTCACAACGCATCGAGAATATGCTCCGTCGGAATCCGACGAATTTTTACGGATTTCCCTAGGGGTACCACAAGGGAAAATCGCCAAAATCGTTAAAAGTGGTGAAATTTTGGATCCGAGCCCAATAATTCAGGAAGACTCGATCGGAATAGCTGCTGGAAGCTTGCCGGTCACAACGCGTCGAGAATTGGCTCCGTCGGAATCCGACAAATTTTTACGGATTTCCCTAGGGGTACCACTAGGGAAAATCGCCAAAATCGAGAAATCGTAAAAAATGGTGAAATTTTGGATCCGAGCCCAATAATTCAGGAAGACTCGATCGGAATAGTTGCTGGAAGCTTGCCGGTCACAACGCGTCGAGAATTGCTCCGTCGGAATCCGACGAATTTTTACGGATTTCCCTAGGGGTACCACTAGGGAAAATCGAGAAATCGTAAAAAGTGGTGAAATTTTGGATCCGAGCCCAATAATTCAGGAAGACTCGATCGGAATAGCTGCTGGAAGCTTGCCGGTCACAACGCGTCGAGAATTGGCTCCGTCGGAATCCGACAAATTTTTACGGATTTCCTTAGGGGTACCACTAGGGAAAATCGCCAAAATCGAGAAATCGTAAAAAATGGTGAAATTTTGGATCCGATCCCAATAATTCAGGAAGACTCGATCGGAATAGCTGCTGGAAGCTTGCCGGTCACAACGCGTCGAGAATAGGCTCCGTCGGAATCCGACGAATTTTTACGGATTTCCCTAGGGGTACCAATCGCCAAAATCGAGAAATCGTAAAAAGTGGTGAAATTTTGGATCCGAGCCCAATAATTCAGGAAGACTCGATCGGAATAGCTGCTGGAAGCTTGCCGGTCACAACGCGTCGAGAATTGGCTCCGTCGGAATCCGACGATATTTTACGGATTTCCCTAGGGGTACCACTAGGGAAAATCGCCAAAATCGAGAAATCGTAAAAAGTGGTGAAATTTTGGATCCGAGCCCAATAATTCAGGAAGACTCGATCGGAATAGCTGCTGGAAGCTTGCCGGTCACAACGCGTCGAGAATTGGCTCCGTCGGAATACGACGAATTTTTACGAATTTCCCTAGGGGTACCACTAGGGAAAATCGCCAAAATCGAGAAATCGTAAAAAGTGGTGAAATTTTTGATCCGAGCCCGATAATTCAGGAAGACTCGATCGAATTAGCTGCTGGAAGCCTGCCGGTCACAACGCGTCGAGAATATGCTCCGTCGGAATCCGATGAATTTTTACGGATTTCCCTAGGGGTACCACAAGGGAAAATCGCCAAAATCGTAAAAAGTGGTGAAATTTTGGATCCGAGCCCAATAATTCAGGAAGACTCGATCGGAATAGCTGCTGGAAGCTTGCCGGTCACAACGCGTTGAGAATTGGCTCCGTCGGAATCCGACGAATTTTTACGGATTTCCCTAGGGGTACCACTAGGGAAAATCGCCAAAATCGTAAAAAGTGGTGAAATTTTGGATCCGAGCCCAATAATTCAGGAAGACTCGATCGGAATAGCTGCTGGAAGCTTGCCGGTAGAAACGCGTCGAGAATTGGCTCCGTCGGAATTCGACGAATTTTTACGGATTTCCCTAGGGGTACCACTAGGGAAAATCGCCAAAATCGAGAAATCGTAAAAAATGGTGAAATTTTGGATCCGAGCCCAATAATTCAGGAAGACTCGATCGGAATAGCTGCTGGAAGCTTGCCGGTCACAACGCGTCGAGAATTGGCTCCGTCGGAATCCGACGAATTTTTACGGCTTTACCTAGGGGTACCACTAGTAAAAATCGCCAAAATCGAGAAATCGTAAAAAGTGGTGAAATTTTGGATCCGAGCGCAATAATTCAGGAAGACTCGATCGGAATAGCTGCTGGAAGCTTGCCGGTCACAACGCGTCGAGAATTGGCTCCGTCGGAATCCGACAAATTTTTACGGATTTCCCTAGGGGTACCACTAGGGAAAATCGCCAAAATCGAGAAATCGTAAAAAATGGTGAAATTTTGGATCCGAGCCCAATAATTCAGGAAGACTCGATCGGAATAGTTGCTGGAAGCTTGCCGGTCACAACGCGTCGAGAATTGGCTCCGTCGGAATCCGACGAATTTTTACGGATTTCCCTAGGGGTACCACTAGGGAAAATCGAGAAATCGTAAAAAGTGGTGAAATTTTGGATCCGAGCCCAATAATTCAGGAAAACTCGATCGGAATAGCTGCTGGAAGCTTGCCGGTCACAACGCGTCGAGAATTGGCTCCGTCGGAATCCGACAAATTTTTACGGATTTCCCTAGGGGTACCACTAGGGAAAATCGCCAAAATCGAGAAATCGTAAAAAATGGTGAAATTTTGGATCCGAGCCCAATAATTCAGGAAGACTCGATCGGAATAGTTGCTGGAAGCTTGCCGGTCACAACGCGTCGAGAATTGGCTCCGTCGGAATCCGACGAATTTTTACGGATTTCCCTAGGGGTACCACTAGGGAAAATCGAGAAATCGTAAAAAGTGGTGAAATTTTGGATCCGAGCCCAATAATTCAGGAAGACTCGATCGGAATAGCTGCTGGAAGCTTGCCGGTCACAACGCATCGAGAATTGGCTCCGTCGTAATCCGACGAATTTTTACGGATTTCCCTAGGGGTACCACTAGGGAAAATCGCCAAAATCGAGAAATCATAAAAAGTGGTGAAATTTTTGATCCGAGCGCAATAATTCAGGAAGACTCGATCGGAATAGCTGCTGGAAGCTTGCCGGTCACAACGCGTCGAGAATTGGCTCCGTCGGAATCCGACGAATTTTTATGGATTTCCCTAGGGGTACCACTAGGGAAAATCGAGAAATCGTAAAAAGTGGTGAAATTTTGGATCCGAGCCCAACAATTAAGGAAGACTCGATCGGAATAGCTGCTGGAAGCTTGCCGGTCACAACGCGTCGAGAATTGGCTCCGTCGGAATCCGACAAATTTTTACGGATTTCCCTAGGGGTACCACTAGGGAAAATCGCCAAAATCGAGAAATCGTAAAAAATGGTGAAATTTTGGATCCGAGCCCAATAATTCAGGAAGACTCGATCGGAATAGTTGCTGGAAGCTTGCCGGTCACAACGCGTCGAGAATTGGCTCCGTCGGAATCCGACGAATTTTTACGGATTTCCCTAGGGGTACCACTAGGGAAAATCGAGAAATCGTAAAAAGTGGTGAAATTTTGGATCCGAGCCCAATAATTCAGGAAGACTCGATCGGAATAGCTGCTGGAAGCTTGCCGGTCACAACGCATCGAGAATTGGCTCCGTCGGAATCCGACAAATTTTTACGGATTTCCCTAGGGGTACCACTAGGGAAAATCGCCAAAATCGAGAAATCGTAAAAAATGGTGAAATTTTGGATCCGATCCCAATAATTCAGGAAGACTCGATCGGAATAGCTTCTGGAAGCTTGCCGGTCACAACGCGTCGAGAATAGGCTCCGTCGGAATCCGACGAATTTTTACGGATTTCCCTAGGGGTACCAATCGCCAAAATCGAGAAATCGTAAAAAGTGGTGAAATTTTGGATCCGAGCCCAATAATTCAGGAAGACTCGATCGGAATAGCTGCTGGAAGCTTGCCGGTCACAACGCGTCGAGAATTGGCTCCGTCGGAATCCGACGAATTTTTACGGATTTCCCTAGGGGTACCACTAGGGAAAATCGCCAAAATCGAGAAATCATAAAAAGTGGTGAAATTTTTGATCCGAGCGCAATAATTCAGGAAGACTCGATCGGAATAGCTGCTGGAAGCTTGCCGGTCACAACGCGTCGAGAATTGGCTCCGTCGGAATCCGACGAATTTTTATGGATTTCCCTAGGGGTACCACTAGGGAAAATCGAGAAATCGTAAAAAGTGGTGAAATTTTGGATCCGAGCCCAACAATTAAGGAAGACTCGATCGGAATAGCTGCTGGAAGCTTGCCGATCACAATGCGTCGAGAATTGGCTCCGTCGGAATCCGACGAATTTTTACGGATTTCCCTAGGGGTACCACTAGGGAAAATCGAGAAATCGTAAAAAGTGGTGAAATTTTGGATCCGAGCCCAATAATTCAGGAAGACTCGATCGGAATAGCTGCTGGAAGCTTGCCGGTCACAACGCGTCGAGAATTGGCTCCGTCGGAATCCGACAAATTTTTACGGATTTCCCTAGGGGTACCACTAGGAAAAATCGCCAAAATCGAGAAATCGTAAAAAATGGTGAAATTTTGGATCCGAGCCCAATAATTCAGGAAGACTCGATCGGAATAGCTGCTGGAAGCTTGCCGGTTACAACGCGTCGAGAATTGGCTCCGTCGGAATCCGACGAATTTTTACGGATTTCCCTAGGGGTACCAATCGCCAAAATCGAGAAATCGTAAAAAGTGGTGAAATTTTGGATCCGAGCCCAATACTTCAGGAAGACTCGATCGGAATAGCTGCTGGAAGCTTGCCGGTCACAACGCGTCGAGAATTGGCTCCGTCGGAATCCGACGAATTTTTACGGATTTCCCTAGGGGTACCACTAGGGAAAATCGCCAAAATCGAGAAATCGTAAAAAGTGGTGAAATTTTGGATCCGAGCCTAATAATTCAGGAAGACTCGATCGGAATAGCTGCTGGAAGCTTGTCGGTCACAACGCGTCGAGAATTGGCTCCGTCGGAATCCGACGAATTTTTACGGATTTCCCTAGGGGTACCACTAGGGAAAATCGCCAAAATCGTACAAAGTGGTGAAATTTTGGATCCGAGCCCAATAATTCAGGAAGACTCGATCGGAATAGCTGCGAGAAGCTTGCCGGTCACAATGCGTCGAGAATTGGCTCCGTCGGAATCCTAACGAATTTTTACGGATTTCCCTAGGGGTACCACTAGGGAAAATCGAGAAATCGTAAAAAGTGGTGAAATTTTGGATCCGAGCCCAATAATTCAGGAAGACTCGATCGGAATAGCTGCTGGAAGCTTGCCGGTAGCAACGCGTCGAGAATTGGCTCCGTCGGAATCCGACGAATTTTTACGGATTTCCCTAGGGGTACCACTAGGGAAAATCGCCAAAATCGTAAAAAGTGGTGAAATTTTGGATCCGAACCCAATAATTCAGGAAGACTCGATCGGAATAGCTGCTGGAAGCTTGCCGGTCACAACGCGTCAAGAATTGGCTTCGTCGGAATCCGACGAATTTTTACGGATTTCCCTAGGGGTACCACTAGGGAAAATCGCCAAAATCGAGAAATCGTAAAAAGTGGTGAAATTTTTGATCCGAGCCCAATAACTCAGGAAGACTCGATCGGAATAGCTGCTGGAAGCTTGCCGGTCACAACGCGTTGAGAATTGGATTCGTCAGAATCCGACGAATTTTTACGGATTTCCCTAGGGGTACCACTAGGGAAAATCGCCAAAATCGAGAAATCGTAAAAAGTGGTGAAATTTTGGATCCGAGCCCAATAATTCAGGAAGACTCGATCGGAATAGCTGCTGGAAGCTTGCCGGTCACAACGCGTCGAGAATTGGCTCCGTCGGAATCCGACGAATTTTTACGGATTTCCCTAGGGGTACCACTAGGGAAAATCGCCAAAATCGTACAAAGTGGTGAAATTTTGGATCCGAGCCCAATAATTCAGGAAGACTGGATCGAAATAGCTGCTGGAAGCTTGCCGGTCACAACGCGTCGAGAATTGGCTCCGTCGGAATCCGACGAATTTTTATGGATTTCCCTAGGGGTACCACTAGGGAAAATCGAGAAATCATAAAAAGTGGTGAAATTTTGGATCCGAGCCCAACAATTAAGGAAGACTCGATCGGAATAGCTGCTGGAAGCTTGCCGGTCACAACGCGTCGAGAATTGGCTCCGTCGGAATCCGACGAATTTTTATGGATTTCCCTAGGGGTACCACTAGGGAAAATCGAGAAATCGTAAAAAGTGGTGAAATTTTGGATCCGAGCCCAATAATTCAGGAAGACTCGATCGCAATAGCTGCTGGAAGCTTGCCGGTCACAACGCGTCGAGAATTGGCTCCGTCGGAATCCGACAAATTTTTACGGATTTCCCTAGGGGTACCACTAGGGAAAATCGCCAAAATCGAGAAATCGTAAAAAATGGTGAAATTTTGGATCCGAGCCCAATAATTCAGGAAGACTCGATCGGAATAGCTGCTGGAAGCTTGCCGGTCACAACGCGTCGAGAATTGGCTCCGTCGGAATCCGACGAATTTTTACGGATTTCCCTAGGGGTACCAATCGCCAAAATCGAGAAATCGTAAAAAGTGGTGAAATTTTGGATCCGAGCCCAATAATTCAGGAAGACTCGATCGAAATAGCTGCTGGAAGCTTGCCGGTCACAACGCGTCGAGAATTGGCTCCGTCAGAATCCGACGAATTTTTACGGATTTCCCTAGGGGTACCACTAGGGAAAATCGACAAAATCGAGAAATCGTAAAAAGTGGTGAAATTTTGGATCCGAGCCCAATAATTCAGGAAGACTCGATCGGAATAGCTGCTGGAAGCTTGCCGGTCACAACGCGTCGAGAATTGGCTCCGTCGGAATCCGACGAATTTTTACGGATTTCCCTAGGGGTACCACTAGGGAAAATCGCCAAAATCGTACAAAGTGGTGAAATTTTGGATCCGAGCCCAATAATTCAGGAAGACTCGATCGGAATAGCTGCTGGAAGCTTGCCGGTCACAATGCGTCGAGAATTGGCTCCGTCGGAATCCGACGAATTTTTACGGATTTCCCTAGGGGTACCACTAGGGAAAATCGAGAAATCGTAAAAAGTTGTGAAATTTTGGATCCGAGCCCAATAATTCAGGAAGACTCGATCGGAATAGCTGCTGGAAGCTTGCCGGTCACAACGCGTCGAGAATTGGCTCCGTCGGAATCCGACAAATTTTTACGGATTTCCCTAGGGGTACCACTAGGGAAAATCGCCAAAATCGAGAAATCGTAAAAAATGGTGAAATTTTGGATCCGAGCCCAATAATTCAGGAAGACTCGATCGGAATAGTTGCTGGAAGCTTGCCGGTCACAACGCGTCGAGAATTGCTCCGTCGGAATCCGACGAATTTTTACGGATTTCCCTAGGGGTACCACTAGGGAAAATCGAGAAATCGTAAAAAGTGGTGAAATTTTGGATCCGAGCCCAATAATTCAGGAAGACTCGATCGGAATAGCTGCTGGAAGCTTGCCGGTCACAACGCGTCGAGAATTGGCTCCGTCGGAATCCGACAAATTTTTACGGATTTCCCTAGGGGTACCACTAGGGAAAATCGCCAAAATCGAGAAATCGTAAAAAATGGTGAAATTTTGGATCCAATCCCAATAATTCAGGAAGACTCGATCGGAATAGCTGCTGGAAGCTTGCCGGTCACAACGCGTCGAGAATAGGCTCCGTCGGAATCCGACGAATTTTTACGGATTTCCCTAGGGGTACCAATCGCCAAAATCGAGAAATCGTAAAAAGTGGTGAAATTTTGGATCCGAGCCCAATAATTCAGGAAGACTCGATCGGAATAGCTGCTGGAAGCTTGCCGGTCACAACGCGTCGAGAATTGGCTCCGTCGGAATCCGACGATATTTTACGGATTTCCCTAGGGGTACCACTAGGGAAAATCGCCAAAATCGAGAAATCGTAAAAAGTGGTGAAATTTTGGATCCGAGCCCAATAATTCAGGAAGACTCGATCGAAATAGCTGCTGGAAGCTTGCCGGTCACAACGCGTCGAGAATTGGCTCCGTCGGAATACGACGAATTTTTACGAATTTCCCTAGGGGTACCACTAGGGAAAATCGCCAAAATCGAGAAATCGTAAAAAGTGGTGAAATTTTTGATCCGAGCCCGATAATTCAGGAAGACTCGATCGAATTAGCTGCTGGAAGCCTGCCGGTCACAACGCGTCGAGAATATGCTCCGTCGGAATCCGATGAATTTTTACGGATTTCCCTAGGGGTACCACAAGGGAAAATCGCCAAAATCGTAAAAAGTGGTGAAATTTTGGATCCGAGCCCAATAATTCAGGAAGACTCGATCGGAATAGCTGCTGGAAGCTTGCCGGTCACAACGCGTTGAGAATTGGCTCCGTCGGAATCCGACGAATTTTTACGGATTTCCCTAGGGGTACCACTAGGGAAAATCGCCAAAATCGTAAAAAGTGGTGAAATTTTGGATCCGAGCCCAATAATTCAGGAAGACTCGATCGGAATAGCTGCTGGAAGCTTGCCGGTAGAAACGCGTCGAGAATTGGCTCCGTCGGAATTCGACGAATTTTTACGGATTTCCCTAGGGGTACCACTAGGGAAAATCGCCAAAATCGAGAAATCGTAAAAAATGGTGAAATTTTGGATCCGAGCCCAATAATTCAGGAAGACTCGATCGGAATAGCTGCTGGAAGCTTGCCGGTCACAACGCGTCGAGAATTGGCTCCGTCGGAATCCGACGAATTTTTACGGCTTTACCTAGGGGTACCACTAGTAAAAATCGCCAAAATCGAGAAATCGTAAAAAGTGGTGAAATTTTGGATCCGAGCGCAATAATTCAGGAAGACTCGATCGGAATAGGTTCTGGAAGCTTGCCGGTCACAACGCGTCGAGAATTGGCTCCGTCGTAATCCGACGAATTTTTTCGGATTTCCCTAGGGGTACCACTAAGGAAAATCGAGAAATCGTAAAAAGTGGTGAAATTTTGGATCCGAGCCCAATAATTCAGGAAGACTCGATCGGAATAGCTGCTGGAAGCTTGCCGGTCACAACGCGTCGAGAATTGGCTCCGTCGGAATCCGACAAATTTTTACGGATTTCCCTAGGGGTACCACTAGGGAAAATCGCCAAAATCGAGAAATCGTAAAAAATGGTGAAATTTTGGATCCGAGCCCAATAATTCAGGAAGACTCGATCGGAATAGTTGCTGGAAGCTTGCCGGTCACAACGCGTCGAGAATTGGCTCCGTCGGAATCCGACGAATTTTTACGGATTTCCCTAGGGGTACCACTAGGGAAAATCGAGAAATCGTAAAAAGTGGTGAAATTTTGGATCCGAGCCCAATAATTCAGGAAGACTCGATCGGAATAGCTGCTGGAAGCTTGCCGGTCACAACGCATCGAGAATTGGCTCCGTCGGAATCCGACAAATTTTTACGGATTTCCCTAGGGGTACCACTAGGGAAAATCGCCAAAATCGAGAAATCGTAAAAAATGGTGAAATTTTGGATCCGATCCCAATAATTCAGGAAGACTCGATCGGAATAGCTTCTGGAAGCTTGCCGGTCACAACGCGTCGAGAATAGGCTCCGTCGAAATCCGACGAATTTTTACGGATTTCCCTAGGGGTACCAATCGCCAAAATCGAGAAATCGTAAAAAGTGGTGAAATTTTGGATCCGAGCCCAATAATTCAGGAAGACTCGATCGGAATAGCTGCTGGAAGCTTGCCGGTCACAACGCGTCGAGAATTGGCTCCGTCGGAATCCGACGAATTTTTACGGATTTCCCTAGGGGTACCACTAGGGAAAATCGCCAAAATCGAGAAATCGTAAAAAGTGGTGAAATTTTGGATCCGAGCCCAATAATTCAGGAAGACTCGATCGGAATAGCTGCTGGAAGCTTGCCGGTCACAACGCGTCGAGAATTGGCTCCGTCGGAATCCGACGAATTTTTACGGATTTCCCTAGGGGTACCACTAGGGAAAATCGCCAAAATCGAGAAATCATAAAAAGTGGTGAAATTTTTGATCCGAGCCCAATAATTCAGGAAGACTCGATCGGAATAGCTGCTGGAAGCTTGCCGGTCACAACGCGTCGAGAATTGGCTCCGTCGGAATCCGACGAATTTTTATGGATTTCCCTAGGGGTACCACTAGGGAAAATCGAGAAATCGTAAAAAGTGGTGAAATTTTGGATCCGAGCCCAACAATTAAGGAAGACTCGATCGGAATAGCTGCTGGAAGCTTGCCGGTCACAACGCGTCGAGAATTGGCTCCGTCGGAATCCGACGAATTTTTATGGATTTCCCTAGGGGTACCACTAGGGAAAATCGAGAAATCGTAAAAAGTGGTGAAATTTTGGATCCGAGCCCAATAATTCAGGAAGACTCGATCGGAATAGCTGCTGGAAGCTTGCCGGTCACAACGCGTCGAGAATTGGCTCCGTCGGAATCCGACAAATTTTTACGGATTTCCCTAGGGGTACCACTAGGAAAAATCGCCAAAATCGAGAAATCGTAAAAAATGGTGAAATTTTGGATCCGAGCCCAATAATTCAGGAAGACTCGATCGGAATAGCTGCTGGAAGCTTGCCGGTCACAACGCGTCGAGAATTGGCTCCGTCGGAATCCGACGAATTTTTACGGATTTCCCTAGGGGTACCAATCGCCAAAATCGAGAAATCGTAAAAAGTGGTGAAATTTTGGATCCGAGCCCAATACTTCAGGAAGACTCGATCGGAATAGCTGCTGGAAGCTTGCCGGTCACAACGCGTCGAGAATTGGCTCCGTCGGAATCCGACGAATTTTTACGGATTTCCCTAGGGGTACCACTAGGGAAAATCGCCAAAATCGAGAAATCGTAAAAAGTGGTGAAATTTTGGATCCGAGCCTAATAATTCAGGAAGACTCGATCGGAATAGCTGCTGGAAGCTTGTCGGTCACAACGCGTCGAGAATTGGCTCCGTCGGAATCCGACGAATTTTTACGGATTTCCCTAGGGGTACCACTAGGGAAAATCGCCAAAATCGTACAAAGTGGTGAAATTTTGGATCCGAGCCCAATAATTCAGGAAGACTCGATCGGAATAGCTGCGAGAAGCTTGCCGGTCACAATGCGTCGAGAATTGGCTCCGTCGGAATCCTAACGAATTTTTACGGATTTCCCTAGGGGTACCACTAGGGAAAATCGAGAAATCGTAAAAAGTGGTGAAATTTTGGATCCGAGCCCAATAATTCAGGAAGACTCGATCGGAATAGCTGCTGGAAGCTTGCCGGTCACAACGCGTCGAGAATTGGCTCCGTCGGAATCCGACGAATTTTTACGGATTTCCCTAGGGGTACCACTAGGGAAAATCGCCAAAATCGTACAAAGTGGTGAAATTTTGGATCCGAGCCCAATAATTCAGGAAGACTCGATCGGAAGAGCTGCTGGAAGCTTGCCGGTCACAACGCGTCGAGAATTGGCTCCGTCGGAATCCGACGAATTTTTACGGATTTCCCTAGGGGTACCACTAGGGAAAATCGCCAAAATCGTAAAAAGTGGTGAAATTTTGGATCCGAACCCAATAATTCAGGAAGACTCGATCGGAATAGCTGCTGGAAGCTTGCCGGTCACAACGCGTCAAGAATTGGCTTCGTCGGAATCCGACAAATTTTTACGGATTTCCCTAGGGGTACCACTAGGGAAAATCGCCAAAATCGAGAAATCGTAAAAAGTGGTGAAATTTTTGATCCGAGCCCAATAACTCAGGAAGACTCGATCGGAATAGCTGCTGGAAGCTTGCCGGTCACAACGCGTTGAGAATTGGATTCGTCGGAATCCGACGAATTTTTACGGATTTCCCTAGGGGTACCACTAGGGAAAATCGCCAAAATCGAGAAATCGTAAAAAGTGGTGAAATTTTGGATCCGAGCCCAATAATTCAGGAAGACTCGATCGGAATAGCTGCTGGAAGCTTGCCGGTCACAACGCGTCGAGAATTGGCTCCGTCGGAATCCGACGAATTTTTACGGATTTCCCTAGGGGTACCACTAGGGAAAATCGCCAAAATCGTACAAAGCGGTGAAATTTTGGATCCGAGCCCAATAATTCAGGAAGACTCGATCGAAATAGCTGCTGGAAGCTTGCCGGTCACAACGCGTCGAGAATTGGCTCCGTCGGAATCCGACGAATTTTTATGGATTTCCCTAGGGGTACCACTAGGGAAAATCGAGAAATCATAAAAAGTGGTGAAATTTTGGATCCGAGCCCAACAATTAAGGAAGACTCGATCGGAATAGCTGCTGGAAGCTTGCCGGTCACAACGCGTCGAGAATTGGCTCCGTCGGAATCCGACGAATTTTTATGGATTTCCCTAGGGGTACCACTAGGGAAAATCGAGAAATCGTAAAAAGTGGTGAAATTTTGGATCCGAGCCCAATAATTCAGGAAGACTCGATCGCAATAGCTGCTGGAAGCTTGCCGGTCACAACGCGTCGAGAATTGGCTCCGTCGGAATCCGACAAATTTTTACGGATTTCCCTAGGGGTACCACTAGGGAAAATCGCCAAAATCGAGAAATCGTAAAAAATGGTGAAATTTTGGATCCGAGCCCAATAATTCAGGAAGACTCGATCGGAATAGCTGCTGGAAGCTTGCCGGTCACAACGCGTCGAGAATTGGCTCCGTCGAAATCCGACGAATTTTTACGGATTTCCCTAGGGGTACCAATCGCCAAAATCGAGAAATCGTAAAAAGTGGTGAAATTTTGGATCCGAGCCCAATAATTCAGGAAGACTCGATCGAAATAGCTGCTGGAAGCTTGCCGGTCACAACGCGTCGAGAATTGGCTCCGTCGGAATCCGACGAATTTTTACGGATTTCCCTAGGGGTACCACTAGGGAAAATCGACAAAATCGAGAAATCGTAAAAAGTGGTGAAATTTTGGATCCGAGCCCAATAATTCAGGAAGACTCGATCGGAATAGCTGCTGGAAGCTTGCCGGTCACAACGCGTCGAGAATTGGCTCCGTCGGAATCCGACGAATTTTTACGGATTTCCCTAGGGGTACCACTAGGGAAAATCGCCAAAATCGTACAAAGTGGTGAAATTTTGGATCCGAGCCCAATAATTCAGGAAGACTCGATCGGAATAGCTGCTGGAAGCTTGCCGGTCACAATGCGTCGAGAATTGGCTCCGTCGGAATCCGACGAATTTTTACGGATTTCCCTAGGGGTACCACTAGGGAAAATCGAGAAATCGTAAAAAGTTGTGAAATTTTGGATCCGAGCCCAATAATTCAGGAAGACTCGATCGGAATAGCTGCTGGAAGCATGCCGGTCACAACGCGTCGAGAATTGGCTCCGTCGGAATCCGACGAATTTTTACGGATTTCCCTAGGGGTACCACTAGGGAAAATCGCCAAAATCGTACAAAGTGGTGAAATTTTTGATCCGAGCCCAATAATTCAGGAAGACTCGATCGGAAGAGCTGCTGGAAGCTTGCCGGTCAGAACGCGTCGAGAATTGGCTCCGTCGAAATCCGACGAATTTTTACGGATTTCCCTAGGCGTACCACTAGGGAAAATCGCCAAAATCGTAAAAAGTGGTGAAATTTTTGATCCGAGCCCAATAATTCAGGAAGACTCGATCGAAATAGCTGCTGGAAGCTTGCCGGTCACAACGCGTCGAGAATTGGCTCCGTCGGAATCCGACGAATTTTTACGGATTTCCCTAGGGGTACCACTAGGGAAAATCGCCAAAATCGAGAAATTGTAAAAAGTGGTGAAATTTTGGATCCCAGCCCAATAATTCAGGAAGACTTGATCGGAATAGCTGCTGGAAGCTTGCCGGTCACAACGCGTCGAGAATTGGCTCCGTCGGAATCCGACGAATTTTTACGGATTTCCCTAGGGGTACCACTAGGGAAAATCGCCAAAATCGTACAAAGTGGTGAAATTTTGGATCCGAGCCCAATAATTCAGGAAGACTCGATCGGAATAGCTGCTGGAAGCTTGCCGGTCACAACGCGTCGAGAATTGGCTCCGTCGGAATCCGATGAATTTTTACGGATTTCCCTTGGGGTACCACTAGGAAAAATCGCCAAAATCGTAAAAAGTGGTGAAATTTTGGATCCGAGCCCAATAATTCAGGAAGACTCGATCGGAATAGCTGCTGGAAGCTTGCCGGTCACAACGCGTCGAGAATTGGCTCCGTCGGAATCCGACGAATTTTTACGGATTTCCCTAGGGGTACCACTAGGGAAAATCGAGAAATTGTAAAAAGTGGTGAAATTTTAGATCCGAGCCCAATAATTCAGGAAGACTCGATCGGAATAGCTGCTGGAAGCTTGCCGGTCACAACGCGTCGAGAATTGGCTTCGTCGGAATCCGACGAATTTTTACGGATTTCCTTAGGGGTACCACTAGGGAAAATCGCCAAAATCGAGAAATCGTAAAAAGTGGAGAAATTTTTGATCCGAGCCCAATAATTCAGGAAGACTCGATCGGAATAGCTGTTGGAAGCTTGTCGGTCACAACGCGTCGAGAATTGGCTTCGTCGGAATCCGACGAATTTTTACGGATTTCCCTAGGGGTACCACTAGGGAAAATCGCCAAAATCGAGAAATCGTAAAAAGTGGTGAAATTTTGGATCCGAGCCCAATAATTCAGGAAGACTCGATCGGAATAGCTGCTGGAAGCTTGCCGGTCACAACGCGTCGAGAATTGGCTCCGTCGGAATCCGACGAATTTTTACGGATTTCCCTAGGGGTACCACTAGGGAAAATCGAGAAATCGTAAAAAGTGGTGAAATTTTAGATCCGAGCCCAATAATTCAGGAAGACTCGATCGGAATAGCTGCTGGAAGCTTGCCGGTCACAACGCGTCGAGAATTGGCTTCGTCGGAATCCGACGAATTTTTACGGATTTCCCTAGGGGTACCACTAGGGAAAATCGCCAAAATCGAGAAATCGTAAAAAGTGGAGAAATTTTTGATCCGAGCCCAATAATTCAGGAAGACTCGATCGGAATAGCTGCTGGAAGCTTGCCGGTCACAACGCGTCGAGAATTGGCTTCGTCGGAATCCGACGAATTTTTACGGATTTCCCTAGGGGTACCACTAGGGAAAATCGCCAAAATCGAGAAATCGTAAAAAGTGGTGAAATTTTGGATCCGAGCCCAATAATTCAGGAAGACTCGATCGGAATAGCTGCTGGAAGCTTGCCGGTCACAACGCGTCGAGAATTGGCTCCGTCGGAATCCGACGAATTTTTACGGATTTCCCTAGGGGTACAACTAGGGAAAATCGAGAAATCGTAAAAAGTGGTGAAATTTTTGATCCGAGCCCAATAATTCAGGAAGACTCGATCGGAATAGCTGCTGGAAGCTTGCCGGTCACAACGCGTTGAGAATTGGCTCCGTCGGAATCCGACGAATTTTTACAGATTTCCCTAGGGGTACCACTAGGGAAAATCGAGAAATCGTAAAAAGTGGTGAAATTTTGGATCCGAGCCCAATAATTCAGGAAGACTCGATCGGAATAGCTGCTGGAAGCTTGTCGGTCACAACGCGTCGAGAATTGGCTCCGTCGGAATCCGACGAATTTTTACGGATTTCCCTAGGGGTACCACTAGGGAAAATCGCCAAAATCGTACAAAGTGGTGAAATTTTTGATCCGAGCCCAATAATTCAGGAAGACTCGATCGGAAGAGCTGCTGGAAGCTTGCCGGTCACAACGCGTCGAGAATTGGCTCCGTCGGAATCCGACGAATTTTTACGGATTTCCCTAGGGGTACCACTAGGGAAAATCGCCAAAATCGAGAAATCGTAAAAAATGGTGAAATTTTGGATCCGAGCCCAATAATTCAGGAAGACTCGATCGGAATAGCTGCTGGAAGCTTGCCGGTCACAACGCGTCGAGAATTGGCTCCGTCGGAATCCGACGAATTTTTACGGATTTCCCTAGGGGTACCACTAGGGAAAATCGAGAAATCGTAAAAAGTGGTGAAATTTTGGATCCGAGCCCAATAATTCAGGAAGACTCGATCGGAATAGCTGCTGGAAGCTTGCCGGTCACAACGCGTCGAGAATTGGCTCCGTCGGAATCCGACGAATTTTTAAGGATTTCCCTAGGGGTACCACTAGGGAAAATCGAGAAATCGTAATAAGTGGTGAAATTTTGGATCCGAGCCCAATAATTCAGGAAGACTCGATCGGAATTGCTGCTGGAAGCTTGCCGGTCACAACGCGTCTAGAATCTGCTCCGTCGGAATCCGACGAATTTTTACGGATTTCCCTAGGGGTACCACTAGGGAAAATCGCCAAAATCGTACAAAGTGGTGAAATTTTGGATCCGAGCCCAATAATTCAGGAAGACTCGATCGGAATAGCTGCTGGAAGCTTGCCGGTCACAACGCGTCGAGAATTGGCTCCGTCGGAATCCGACGAATTTTTACGGATTTCCCTAGGGGTATCCACTAGGGAAAATCGAGAAATCGTAAAAAGTGGTGAAATTTTGGATCCGAGCCCAATAATTCAGGAAGACTCGATCGAAATAGCTGCTGGAAGCTTGCCGGTCACAACGCGTCGAGAATTGGCTCCGTCGGAATCCGACGAATTTTTATGGATTTCCCTAGGGGTACCACTAGGAAAAATCGAGAAATCGTAAAAAGTGGTGAAATTTTGGATCCGAGCCCAACAATTAAGGAAGACTCGATCGGAATAGCTGCTGGAAGCTTGCCGGTCACATCGCGTCGAGAATTGGCTCCGTCGGAATTCGACGAATTTTTACGGATTTCCCTAGGGGTACCACTATGGAAAATCGCCAAAATCGTACAAAGTGGTGAAATTTTGGATCCGAGCCCAATAATTCAGGAAGACTCGATCGAAATAGCTGCTGGAAGCTTGCCGGTCACAACGCGTCGAGAATTGGCTCCGTCGGAATCCGATGAATTTTTACGGATTTCCCTAGGGGTACCACTAGGAAAAATCGCCAAAATCGTAAAAAGTGGTGAAATTTTGGATCCGAGCCCAATAATTCAGGAAGACTCGATCGGAATAGCTGCTGGAAGCTTGCCGGTCACAACGCGTCTAGAATTGGCTCCGTCGGAATCCGACGAATTTTTACGGATTTCCCTAGGGGTACCACTAGGGAAAATCGAGAAATCGTAAAAAGTGGTGAAATTTTGGATCCGACCCAATAATTCAGGAAGACTCGATCGGAATAGCTGCTGGAAGCTTGCCGGTTACAACGCGTCGAGAATTGGCTCCGTCGGAATCCGACGAATTTTTACGGATTTCCCTAGGGGTACCACTAGGGAAAATCGCCAAAATCGTACAAAGTGGTGAAATTTTGGATCCGAGCCCAATAATTCAGGAAGACTCGATCGGAAGAGCTGCTGGAAGCTTGCCGGTCACAACGCGTCGAGAATTGGCTCCGTCGGAATCCGACGAATTTTTAAGGATTTCCCTAGGGGTACCACTAGGGAAAATCGAGAAATCGTAAAAAGTGGTGAAATTTTGGATCCGAGCCCAACAATTAAGGAAGACTCGATCGGAATAGCTGCTGGAAGCTTGCCGGTCACAACGCGTCGAGAATTGGCTCCGTCGGAATCCGACGAATTTTTATGGATTTCCCTAGGGGTACCACTAGGGAAAATCGAGAAATCATAAAAAGTGGTGAAATTTTGGATCCGAGCCCAATAATTCAGGAAGACTCGATCGGAATAGCTGCTGGAAGCTTGCCGGTCACAACGCGTCGAGAATTGGCTCCGTCGGAATCCGACAAATTATTACGGATTTCCCTAGGGGTACCACTAGGAAAAATCGCCAAAATCGAGAAATCGTAAAAAATGGTAAAATTTTGGATCCGAGCCCAATAATTCAGGAAGACTCGATCGGAATAGCTGCTGGAAGCTTGCCGGTCACAACGCGTCGAGAATTGGCTCCGTCGGAATACGACGAATTTTTACGGATTTTCCTAGGGGTACCACTAGGGAAAATTGCCAAAATCGAGAAATCGTAAAAAGTGGTGAAATTTTGGATCCGAGCCCAATAATTCAGGAAGACTCGATCGGAATAGGTGCTGGAAGCTTGCCGGTCACAACGCGTCGAGAATTGGCTCCGTCGGAATCCGACGAATTTTTATGTATTTCCCTAGGGGTACCACTAGGGAAAATCGAGAAATCGTAAAAAGTCGTGAAATTTTGGATCCGAGCCCAATAATTCAGGAAGACTCGATCGGAATAGCTGCTGGAAGCTTGCCGGTCACAACGCGTCAAGAATTGGCTCCGTCGGAATCCGACGAATTTTTACGGATTTCGAGAAATCGTAAAAAGTGGTGAAATTTTGGATCCGAGCCCAATAATTCAGGAAGACTCGATCGGAATAGCTGCTGGAAGCTTGCCGGTCTCAACGCGTCGAGAATTGGCTCCGTCGGAATCCGACAAATTTTTACGGATTTCCCTAGAGGTACCACTAGGGAAAATCGAGAAATCGTAAAAAGTGGTGAAATTTTGGATCCGAGCCCAATAATTCAGGAAGACTCGATCGGAATTGCTGCTGGAAGCTTGCCGGTCACAACGCGTCGAGAATTGGCTCCGTCGGAATCCGACGAATTTTTACGGATTTCCCTAGGGGTACCACTAGGGAAAATCGCCAAAATCGTACAAAGTGGTGAAATTTTGGATCCGAGCCCAATAATTCAGGAAGACTCGATCGGAATAGCTGCTGGAAGCTTGCCGGTCACAACGCGTCGAGAATTGGCTCCGTCGGAATCCGATGAATTTTTACGGATTTCCCTAGGGGTACCACTAGGGAAAATTGCCAAAATCGAGAAATCGTAAAAAGTTGTGAAATTTTGGATCCGAGCCAAATAATTCAGGAAGACTCGATCGGAATAGCTGCTGGAAGCTTGCCGGTCACAACGCGTCGAGAATTGGCTCCGTCGGAATCCGACGAATTTTTATGGATTTTCCTAGGGGTACCACTAGGGAAAATCGCCAAAATCGTACAAAGTGGTGAAATTTTTGATCCGAGCCCAATAATTCAGGAAGACTCGATCGGAATAGCTGCTGGAAGCTTGCCGGTCACAACGCGTCGAGAATTGGCTCCGTCGGAATCCGACGAATTTTTACGGATTTCCCTAGGGGTACCACTAGGGAAAATCGCCAAAATCGAGAAATCGTAAAAAGTGGATAAATTTTGGATCCGAGCCCAATAATTCAGGAAGACTCGATCGGAATAGCTGCTGGAAGCTTGCCGGTCACAACGCGTCGAGAATTGGCTCCGTCGGAATCCGACGAATTTTTACGGATTTTCCTAGGGGTACCACTAGGGAAAATCGCCAAAATCGAGAAATCGTAAAAAGTGGTGAAATTTTGGATCCGAGCCCAATAATTCAGGAAGACTCGATCGGAATAGCTGCTGGAAGCTTGCCGGTCACAACGCGTCGAGAATTGGCTCCGTCGGAATCCGACGAATTTTTACGGATTTCCCTAGGGGTACCACTAGGGAAAATCGCCAAAATCGAGAAATCGTAAAAAGTGGTGAAATTTTTGATCCGAGCCCAATAATTCAGGAAGACTCGATCGGAATAGCTGCTGGAAGCTTGCCGGTCACAACGCGTCGAGAATTGGCTCCGTCGGAATCCGACGAATTTTTACGGATTTCCCTAGGGGTACCACTAGGGAAAATCGCCAAAATCGTACAAAGTGGTGAAATTTTGGATCCGAGCCCAATAATTCAGGAAGACTCGATCGGAATAGCTGCTGGAAGCTTGCCGGTCACAACGCGTCGAGAATTGGCTCCGTCGGAATCCGATGAATTTTTACGGATTTCCCTAGGGGTACCACTAGGGAAAATCGCCAAAATCGAGAAATCGTAAAAAATGGTGAAATTTTGGATCCGAGCCCAATAATTTAGGAAGACTCGATCGGAATAGCTGCTGGAAGCTTGCCGGTCACAACGCGTCGAGAATTGGCTCCGTCGGAATCCGACGAATTTTTACGGATTTCCCTAGGGGTACCACTAGGGAAAATCGCCAAAATCGAGAAATCGTAAAAAGTGGTGAAATTTTGGATCCGAGCCCAATAATTCAGGAAGACTTGATCGGAATAGCTGCTGGAAGCTTGCCGGTCACAACGCGTCGAGAATTGGCTCCGTCGGAATCCGACGAATTTTTACGGATTTCCCTAGGGGTACCACTAGGGAAAATCGCCAAAATCGTACAAAGTGGTGAAATTTTGGATCCGAGCCCAATAATTCAGGAAGACTCGATCGGAATAGCTGCTGGAAGCTTGCCGGTCACAACGCGTCGAGAATTGGCTCCATCGGAATCCGATGAATTTTTACGGATTTCCCTTGGGGTACCACTAGGAAAAATCGCCAAAATCGTAAAAAGTGGTGAAATTTTGGATCCGAGCCCAATAATTCAGGAAGACTCGATCGGAATAGCTGCTGGAAGCTTGCCGGTCACAACGCGTCGAGAATTGGCTCCGTCGAAATCCGACGAATTTTTACGGATTTCCCTAGGGGTACCACTAGGGAAAATCGAGAAATCGTAAAAAGTGGTGAAATTTTAGATCCGAGCCCAATAATTCAGGAAGACTCGATCGGAATAGCTGCTGGAAGCTTGCCGGTCACAACGCGTCGAGAATTGGCTTCGTCGGAATCCGACGAATTTTTACGGATTTCCCTAGGGGTACCACTAGGGAAAATCGCCAAAATCGAGAAATCGTAAAAAGTGGTGAAATTTTGGATCCGAGCCCAATAATTCAGGAAGACTCGATCGGAATAGCTGCTGGAAGCTTGCCGGTCACAACGCGTCGAGAATTGGCTCCGTCGGAATCCGACGAATTTTTACGGATTTCCCTAGGGGTACAACTAGGGAAAATCGAGAAATCGTAAAAAGTGGTGAAATTTTTGATCCGAGCCCAATAATTCAGGAAGACTCGATCGGAATAGCTGCTGGAAGCTTGCCGGTCACAACGCGTTGAGAATTGGCTCCGTCGGAATCCGATGAATTTTTACAGATTTTCCTAGGGGTACCACTAGGGAAAATCGAGAAATCGTAAAAAGTGGTGAAATTTTGGATCCGAGCCCAATAATTCAGGAAGACTCGATCGGAATAGCTGCTGGAAGCTTGCCGGTCACAACGCGTCGAGAATTGGCTCCGTCGGAATCCGATGAATTTTTACGGATTTCCCTAGGGGTACCACTAGGGAAAATCGCCAAAATCGAGAAATCGTAAAAAATGGTGAAATTTTGGATCCGAGCCCAATAATTCAGGAAGACTCGATCGGAATAGCTGCTGGAAGCTTGCCGGTCACAACGCGTCGAGAATTGGCTCCGTCGGAATCCGACGAATTTTTACGGATTTCCCTAGGGGTACCACTAGGGAAAATCGCCAAAATCGAGAAATCGTAAAAAGTGGTGAAATTTTTGATCCCAGCCCAATAATTCAGGAAGACTTGATCGGAATAGCTGCTGGAAGCTTGCCGGTCACAACGCGTCGAGAATTGGCTCCGTCGGAATCCGACGAATTTTTACGGATTTCCCTAGGGGTACCACTAGGGAAAATCGCCAAAATCGTACAAAGTGGTGAAATTTTGGATCCGAGCCCAATAATTCAGGAAGACTCGATCGGAATAGCTGCTGGAAGATTGCCGGTCACAACGCGTCGAGAATTGGCTCCGTCGGAATCCGACGAATTTTTACGGATTTCCCTAGGGGTACAACTAGGGAAAATCGAGAAATCGTAAAAAGTGGTGAAATTTTTGATCCGAGCCCAATAATTCAGGAAGACTCGATCGGAATAGCTGCTGGAAGCTTGCCGGTCACAACGCGTTGAGAATTGGCTCCGTCGGAATCCGACGAATTTTTACAGATTTCCCTAGGGGTACCACTAGGGAAAATCGAGAAATCATAAAAAGTGGTGAAATTTTGGGTCCGAGCCCAATAATTCAGGAAGACTCGATCGGAATAGCTGCTGGAAGCTTGTCGGTCACAACGCGTCGAGAATTGGCTCCGTCGGAATCCGATGAATTTTTACGGATTTCCCTAGGGGTACCACTAGGGAAAATCGCCAAAATCGTAAAAAGTGGTGAAATTTTTGATCCGAGCCCAATAATTCAGGAAGACTCGATCGGAAGAGCTGCTGGAAGCTTGCCGGTCACAACGCGTCGAGAATTGGCTCCGTCGGAATCCGACGAATTTTTACGGATTTCCCTAGGGGTACCACTAGGGAAAATCGCCAAAATCGAGAAATCGTAAAAAATGGTGAAATTTTGGATCCGAGCCCAATAATTCAGGAAGACTCGATCGGAATAGCTGCTGGAAGCTTGCCGGTCACAACGCGTCGAGAATTGGCTCCGTCGGAATCCGACGAATTTTTACGGATTTCCCTAGGGGTACCACTAGGGAAAATCGCCAAAATCGAGAAATCGTAAAAAGTGGTGAAATTTTGGATCCGAGCCCAATAATTCAGGAAGACTCGATCGGAATAGCTGCTGGAAGCTTGCCGGTCACAACGCGTCGAGAATTGGCTCCGTCGGAATCCGACGAATTTTTATGTATTTCCCTAGGGGTACCACTAGGGAAAATCGAGAAATCGTAAAAAGTGGTGAAATTTTAGATCCGAGCCCAATAATTCAGGAAGACTCGATCGGAATAGCTGCTGGAAGCTTGCCGGTCACAACGCGTCGAGAATTGGCTCCGTCGGAATCCGACGAATTTTTACGGATTTCCCTAGGGGTACCACTAGGGAAAATCGCCAAAATCGAGAAATCGTAAAAAGTGGAGAAATTTTTGATCCGAGCCCAATAATTCAGGAAGACTCGATCGGAATAGCTGCTGGAAGCTTGCCGGTCACAACGCGTCGAGAATTGGCTCCGTCGGAATCCGATGAATTTTTACGGATTTCCCTAGGGGTACCACTAGGGAAAATCGCCAAAATCGTACAAAGTGGTGAAATTTTTGATCCGAGCCCAATAATTCAGGAAGACTCGATCGGAAGAGCTGCTGGAAGCTTGCCGGTCACAACGCGTCGAGAATTGGCTCCGTCGGAATCCGACGAATTTTTACGGATTTCCCTAGGGGTACCACTAGGGAAAATCGCCAAAATCGAGAAATCGTAAAAAATGGTGAAATTTTGGATCCGAGCCCAATAATTCAGGAAGACTCGATCGGAATAGCTGCTGGAAGCTTGCCGGTCACAACGCGTCGAGAATTGGCTCCGTCAGAATCCGACGAATTTTTACGGATTTCCCTAGGGGTACCACTAGGGAAAATCGCCAAAATCGAGAAATCGTAAAAAGTGGTGAAATTTTGGATCCGAGCCCAATAATTCAGGAAGACTCGATCGGAATAGCTGCTGGAAGCTTGCCGGTCACAACGCGTCGAGAATTGGCTCCGTCGGAATCCGACGAATTTTTATGTATTTCCCTAGGGGTACCACTAGGGAAAATCGAGAAATCGTAAAAAGTGGTGAAATTTTGGATCCGAGCCCAATAATTCAGGAAGACTCGATCGGAATAGCTGCTGGAAGCTTGCCGGTCACAACGCGTCGAGAATTGGCTCCGTCGGAATCCGACGAATTTTTACGGATTTCCCTAGGGGTACCACTAGGGAAAATCGAGAAATCGTAAAAAGTGGTGAAATTTTGGATCCGAGCCCAATAATTCAGGAAGACTCGATCGGAATAGCTGCTGGAAGCTTGCCGGTCACAACGCGTCGAGAATTGGCTCCGTCGGAATCCGACGAATTTTTAAGGATTTCCCTAGGGGTACCACTAGGGAAAATCGAGAAATCGTAAAAAGTGGTGAAATTTTGGATCCGAGCCCAATAATTCAGGAAGACTCGATCGGAATTGCTGCTGGAAGCTTGCCGGTCACAACGCGTCTAGAATCTGCTCCGTCGGAATCCGACGAATTTTTACGGATTTCCCTAGGGGTACCACTAGGGAAAATCGCCAAAATCGTACAAAGTGGTGAAATTTTGGATCCGAGCCCAATAATTCAGGAAGACTCGATCGGAATAGCTGCTGGAAGCTTGCCGGTCACAACGCATCGAGAATTGGCTCCGTCGGAATCCGACGAATTTTTACGGATTTCCCTAGGGGTACCAATAGGAAAAATCGCCAAAATCGAGAAATCGTAAAAAGTGGTGAAATTTTGGATCCGAGCCCAATAATTCAGGAAGACTCGATCGGAATAGCTGCTGGAAGCTTGCCGGTCACAACGCGTCGAGAATTGGCTCCGTCGGAATCCGACGAATTTTTACGGATTTCCCTAGAGGTACCACTAGGGAAAATCGCCAAAATCGAGAAATCGTAAAAAGTGGTGAAATTTTGGATCCGAGCCCAATAATTCAGGAAGACTCGATCGGAATAGCTGCTGGAAGCTTGCCGGTCACAACGCGTCGAGAATTGGCTCCGTCGGAATCCGACGAATTTTTACGGATTTCCCTAGGGGTACCACTAGGGAAAATCGCCAAAATCGTACAAAGTGGTGAAATTTTGGATCCGAGCCCAATAATTCAGGAAGACTCGATCGGAATAGCTGCTGGAAGCTTGCCGGTCACAACGCGTCGAGAATTGGCTCCGTCGGAATCCGATGAATTTTTACGGATTTCCCTTGGGGTACGACTAGGAAAAATCGCTAAAATCGTAAAAAGTGGTGAAATTTTGGATCCGAGCCCAATAATTCAGGAAGACTCGATCGGAATAGCTGCTGGAAGCTTGCCGGTCACAACGCGTCGAGAATTGGCTCCGTCGGAATCCGACGAATTTTTACGGATTTCCCTAGGGGTACCACTAGGGAAAATCGAGAAATCGTAAAAAGTGGTGAAATTTTAGATCCGAGCCCAATAATTCAGGAAGACTCGATCGGAATAGCTGCTGGAAGCTTGCCGGTCACAACGCGTCGAGAATTGGCTTCGTCGGAATCCGACGAATTTTTACGGATTTCCCTAGGGGGTACCACTAGGGAAAATCGCCAAAATCGAGAAATTGTAAAAAGTGGAGAAATTTTTGATCCGAGCCCAATAATTCAGGAAGACTCGATCGGAATAGCTGCTGGAAGCTTGCCGGTCACAACGCGTCGAGAATTGGCTTCGTCGGAATCCGACGAATTTTTACGGATTTCCCTAGGGGTACCACTAGGGAAAATCGCCAAAATCGTACAAAGTGGTGAAATTTTTGATCCGAGCCCAATAATTCAGGAAGACTCGATCGGAATAGCTGCTGGAAGCTTGCCGGTCACAACGCGTCGAGAATTGGCTTCGTCGGAATCCGACGAATTTTTACGGATTTCCCTAGGGGTACCACTAGGGAAAATCGCCAAAATCGCGAAATCGTAAAAAGTGGAGAAATTTTTGATCCGAGCCCAATAATTCAGGAAGACTCGATCGGAATAGCTGCTGGAAGCTTGCCGGTCACAACGCGTCGAGAATTGGCTTCGTCGGAATCCGACGAATTTTTACGGATTTCCCTAGGGGTACCACTAGGGAAAATCGCCAAAATCGAGAAATCGTAAAAAGTGGAGAAATTTTTGATCCGAGCCCAATAATTCAGGAAGACTCGATCGGAATAGCTGCTGGAAGCTTGCCGGTCACAACGCGTCGAGAATTGGCTCCGTCGGAATCCGATGAATTTTTACGGATTTCCCTAGGGGTACCACTAGGGAAAATCGCCAAAATCGTACAAAGTGGTGAAATTTTTGATCCGAGCCCAATAATTCAGGAAGACTCGATCGGAAGAGATGCTGGAAGCTTGCCGGTCACAACGCGTCGAGAATTGGCTCCGTCGGAATCCGACGAATTTTTACGGATTTCCCTAGGGGTACCACTAGGGAAAATCGCCAAAATCGAGAAATCGTAAAAAATGGTGAAATTTTGGATCCGAGCCCAATAATTCAGGAAGACTCGATCGGAATAGCTGCTGGAAGCTTGCCGGTCACAACGCGTCGAGAATTGGCTCCGTCGGAATCCGACGAATTTTTACGGATTTCCCTAGGGGTACCACTAGGGAAAATCGCCAAAATCGAGAAATCGTAAAAAGTGGTGAAATTTTGGATCCGAGCCCAATAATTCAGGAAGACTCGATCGGAATAGCTGCTGGAAGCTTGCCGGTCACAACGCGTCGAGAATTGGCTCCGTCGGAATCCGACGAATTTTTATGTATTTCCCTAGGGGTACCACTAGGGAAAATCGAGAAATCGTAAAAAGTGGTGAAATTTTGGATCCGAGCCCAATAATTCAGGAAGACTCGATCGGAATAGCTGCTGGAAGCTTGCCGGTCACAACGCGTCGAGAATTGGCTCCGTCGGAATCCGACGAATTTTTACGGATTTCCCTAGGGGTACCACTAGGGAAAATCGAGAAATCGTAAAAAGTGGTGAAATTTTGGATCCGAGCCCAATAATTCAGGAAGACTCGATCGGAATAGCTGCTGGAAGCTTGCCGGTCACAACGCGTCGAGAATTGGCTCCGTCGGAATCCGACGAATTTTTACGGATTTCCCTAGGGGTACCACTAGGGAAAATCGAGAAATCGTAAAAAGTGGTGAAATTTTGGATCCGAGCCCAATAATTCAGGAAGACTCGATCGGAATAGCTGCTGGAAGCTTGCCGGTCACAACGCGTCGAGAATTGGCTCCGTCGGAATCCGACGAATTTTTAAGGATTTCCCTAGGGGTACCACTAGGGAAAATCGAGAAATCGTAAAAAGTGGTGAAATTTTGGATCCGAGCCCAATAATTCAGGAAGACTCGATCGGAATTGCTGCTGGAAGCTTGCCGGTCACAACGCGTCTAGAATCTGCTCCGTCGGAATCCGACGAATTTTTACGGATTTCCCTAGGGGTACCACTAGGGAAAATCGCCAAAATCGTACAAAGTGGTGAAATTTTGGATCCGAGCCCAATAATTCAGGAAGACTCGATCGGAATAGCTGCTGGAAGCTTGCCGGTCACAACGCATCGAGAATTGGCTCCGTCGGAATCCGACGAATTTTTACGGATTTCCCTAGGGGTACCAATAGGAAAAATCGCCAAAATCGAGAAATCGTAAAAAGTGGTGAAATTTTGGATCCGAGCCCAATAATTCAGGAAGACTCGATCGGAATAGCTGCTGGAAGCTTGCCGGTCACAACGCGTCGAGAATTGGCTCCGTCGGAATCCGACGAATTTTTACGGATTTCCCTAGAGGTACCACTAGGGAAAATCGCCAAAATCGAGAAATCGTAAAAAGTGGTGAAATTTTGGATCCGAGCCCAATAATTCAGGAAGACTCGATCGGAATAGCTGCTGGAAGCTTGCCGGTCACAACGCGTCGAGAATTGGCTCCGTCGGAATCCGACGAATTTTTACGGATTTCCCTAGGGGTACCACTAGGGAAAATCGCCAAAATCGTACAAAGTGGTGAAATTTTGGATCCGAGCCCAATAATTCAGGAAGACTCGATCGGAATAGCTGCTGGAAGCTTGCCGGTCACAACGCGTCGAGAATTGGCTCCGTCGGAATCCGATGAATTTTTACGGATTTCCCTTGGGGTACGACTAGGAAAAATCGCTAAAATCGTAAAAAGTGGTGAAATTTTGGATCCGAGCCCAATAATTCAGGAAGACTCGATCGGAATAGCTGCTGGAAGCTTGCCGGTCACAACGCGTCGAGAATTGGCTCCGTCGGAATCCGACGAATTTTTACGGATTTCCCTAGGGGTACCACTAGGGAAAATCGAGAAATCGTAAAAAGTGGTGAAATTTTAGATCCGAGCCCAATAATTCAGGAAGACTCGATCGGAATAGCTGCTGGAAGCTTGCCGGTCACAACGCGTCGAGAATTGGCTTCGTCGGAATCCGACGAATTTTTACGGATTTCCCTAGGGGGTACCACTAGGGAAAATCGCCAAAATCGAGAAATTGTAAAAAGTGGAGAAATTTTTGATCCGAGCCCAATAATTCAGGAAGACTCGATCGGAATAGCTGCTGGAAGCTTGCCGGTCACAACGCGTCGAGAATTGGCTTCGTCGGAATCCGACGAATTTTTACGGATTTCCCTAGGGGTACCACTAGGGAAAATCGCCAAAATCGTACAAAGTGGTGAAATTTTTGATCCGAGCCCAATAATTCAGGAAGACTCGATCGGAATAGCTGCTGGAAGCTTGCCGGTCACAACGCGTCGAGAATTGGCTTCGTCGGAATCCGACGAATTTTTACGGATTTCCCTAGGGGTACCACTAGGGAAAATCGCCAAAATCGCGAAATCGTAAAAAGTGGAGAAATTTTTGATCCGAGCCCAATAATTCAGGAAGACTCGATCGGAATAGCTGCTGGAAGCTTGCCGGTCACAACGCGTCGAGAATTGGCTTCGTCGGAATCCGACGAATTTTTACGGATTTCCCTAGGGGTACCACTAGGGAAAATCGCCAAAATCGAGAAATCGTAAAAAGTGGAGAAATTTTTGATCCGAGCCCAATAATTCAGGAAGACTCGATCGGAATAGCTGCTGGAAGCTTGCCGGTCACAACGCGTCGAGAATTGGCTCCGTCGGAATCCGATGAATTTTTACGGATTTCCCTAGGGGTACCACTAGGGAAAATCGCCAAAATCGTACAAAGTGGTGAAATTTTTGATCCGAGCCCAATAATTCAGGAAGACTCGATCGGAAGAGATGCTGGAAGCTTGCCGGTCACAACGCGTCGAGAATTGGCTCCGTCGGAATCCGACGAATTTTTACGGATTTCCCTAGGGGTACCACTAGGGAAAATCGCCAAAATCGAGAAATCGTAAAAAATGGTGAAATTTTGGATCCGAGCCCAATAATTCAGGAAGACTCGATCGGAATAGCTGCTGGAAGCTTGCCGGTCACAACGCGTCGAGAATTGGCTCCGTCGGAATCCGACGAATTTTTACGGATTTCCCTAGGGGTACCACTAGGGAAAATCGCCAAAATCGAGAAATCGTAAAAAGTGGTGAAATTTTGGATCCGAGCCCAATAATTCAGGAAGACTCGATCGGAATAGCTGCTGGAAGCTTGCCGGTCACAACGCGTCGAGAATTGGCTCCGTCGGAATCCGACGAATTTTTATGTATTTCCCTAGGGGTACCACTAGGGAAAATCGAGAAATCGTAAAAAGTGGTGAAATTTTGGATCCGAGCCCAATAATTCAGGAAGACTCGATCGGAATAGCTGCTGGAAGCTTGCCGGTCACAACGCGTCGAGAATTGGCTCCGTCGGAATCCGACGAATTTTTACGGATTTCCCTAGGGGTACCACTAGGGAAAATCGAGAAATCGTAAAAAGTGGTGAAATTTTGGATCCGAGCCCAATAATTCAGGAAGACTCGATCGGAATAGCTGCTGGAAGCTTGCCGGTCACAACGCGTCGAGAATTGGCTCCGTCGGAATCCGACGAATTTTTACGGATTTCCCTAGGGGTACCACTAGGGAAAATCGAGAAATCGTAAAAAGTGGTGAAATTTTGGATCCGAGCCCAATAATTCAGGAAGACTCGATCGGAATAGCTGCTGGAAGCTTGCCGGTCACAACGCGTCGAGAATTGGCTCCGTCGGAATCCGACGAATTTTTAAGGATTTCCCTAGGGGTACCACTAGGGAAAATCGAGAAATCGTAAAAAGTGGTGAAATTTTGGATCCGAGCCCAATAATTCAGGAAGACTCGATCGGAATTGCTGCTGGAAGCTTGCCGGTCACAACGCGTCTAGAATCTGCTCCGTCGGAATCCGACGAATTTTTACGGATTTCCCTAGGGGTACCACTAGGGAAAATCGCCAAAATCGTACAAAGTGGTGAAATTTTGGATCCGAGCCCAATAATTCAGGAAGACTCGATCGGAATAGCTGCTGGAAGCTTGCCGGTCACAACGCATCGAGAATTGGCTCCGTCGGAATCCGACGAATTTTTACGGATTTCCCTAGGGGTACCAATAGGAAAAATCGCCAAAATCGAGAAATCGTAAAAGTGGTGAAATTTTGGATCCGAGCCCAATAATTCAGGAAGACTCGATCGAATAGCTGCTGGAAGCTTGCCGGTCACAACGCGTCGAGAATTGGCTCAGTCGGAATCCGACGAATTTTTACGGATTTCCCTAGAGGTACCACTAGGGAAAATCGCCAAAATCGAGAAATCGTAAAAGTGGTGAAATTTTGGATCCGAGCCCAATAATTCAGGAAGACTCGATCGGAATAGCTGCTGGAAGCTTGCCGGTCACAACGCGTCGAGAATTGGCTCCGTCGGAATCCGACGAATTTTTACGGATTTCCCTAGGGGTACCACTAGGGAAAATCGAGAAATCGTAAAAAGTGGTGAAATTTTAGATCCGAGCCCAATAATTCAGGAAGACTCGATCGGAATAGCTGCTGGAAGCTTGCCGGTCACAACGCGTCGAGAATTGGCTTCGTCGGAATCCGACGAATTTTTACGGATTTCCCTAGGGGTACCACTAGGGAAAATCGCCAAAATCGAGAAATCGTAAAAAGTGGAGAAATTTTTGATCCGAGCCCAATAATTCAGGAAGACTCGATCGGAATAGCTGCTGGAAGCTTGCCGGTCACAACGCGTCGAGAATTGGCTTCGTCGGAATCCGACGAATTTTTACGGATTTCCCTAGGGGTACCACTAGGGAAAATCGCCAAAATCGAGAAATCGTAAAAAGTGGTGAAATTTTGGATCCGAGCCCAATAATTCAGGAAGACTCGATCGGAATAGCTGCTGGAAGCTTGCCGGTCACAACGCATCGAGAATTGGCTTCGTCGGAATCCGACGAATTTTTACGGATTTCCCTAGGGGTACCACTAGGGAAAATCGCCAAAATCGAGAAATCGTAAAAAGTGGTGAAATTTTGGATCCGAGCCCAATAATTCAGGAAGACTCGATCGGAATAGCTGCTGGAAGCTTGCCGGTCACAACGCGTCGAGAATTGGCTCCGTCGGAATCCGACGAATTTTTACGGATTTCCCTAGGGGTACAACTAGGGAAAATCGAGAAATCGTAAAAAGTGGTGAAATTTTTGATCCGAGCCCAATAATTCAGGAAGACTCGATCGGAATAGCTGCTGGAAGCTTGCCGGTCACAAAGCGTTGAGAATTGGCTCCGTCGAAATCCGACGAATTTTTACAGATTTCCCTAGGGGTACCACTAGGGAAAATCGAGAAATCGTAAAAAGTGGTGAAATTTTGGATCCGAGCCCAATAATTCAGGAAGACTCGATCGGAATAGCTGCTGGAAGCTTGTCGGTCACAACGCGTCGAGAATTGGCTCCGTCGGAATCCGATGAATTTTTACGGATTTCCCTAGGGGTACCACTAGGGAAAATCGCCAAAATCGTACAAAGTGGTGAAATTTTTGATCCGAGCCCAATAATTCAGGAAGACTCGATCGGAAGAGATGCTGGAAGCTTGCCGGTCACAACGCGTCGAGAATTGGCTCCGTCGGAATCCGACGAATTTTTACGGATTTCCCTAGGGGTACCACTAGGGAAAATCGCCAAAATCGAGAAATCGTAAAAAATGGTGAAATTTTGGATCCGAGCCCAATAATTCAGGAAGACTCGATCGGAATAGCTGCTGGAAGCTTGCCGGTCACAACGCGTCGAGAATTGGCTCCGTCGGAATCCGACGAATTTTTACGGATTTCCCTAGGGGTACCACTAGGGAAAATCGCCAAAATCGAGAAATCGTAAAAAGTGGTGAAATTTTGGATCCGAGCCCAATAATTCAGGAAGACTCGATCGGAATAGCTGCTGGAAGCTTGCCGGTCACAACGCGTCGAGAATTGGCTCCGTCGGAATCCGACGAATTTTTATGTATTTCCCTAGGGGTACCACTAGGGAAAATCGAGAAATCGTAAAAAGTGGTGAAATTTTGGATCCGAGCCCAATAATTCAGGAAGACTCGATCGGAATAGCTGCTGGAAGCTTGCCGGTCACAACGCGTCGAGAATTGGCTCCGTCGGAATCCGACGAATTTTTACGGATTTCCCTAGGGGTACCACTAGGGAAAATCGAGAAATCGTAAAAAGTGGTGAAATTTTGGATCCGAGCCCAATAATTCAGGAAGACTCGATCGGAATAGCTGCTGGAAGCTTGCCGGTCACAACGCGTCGAGAATTGGCTCCGTCGGAATCCGACGAATTTTTACGGATTTCCCTAGGGGTACCACTAGGGAAAATCGAGAAATCGTAAAAAGTGGTGAAATTTTGGATCCGAGCCCAATAATTCAGGAAGACTCGATCGGAATAGCTGCTGGAAGCTTGCCGGTCACAACGCGTCGAGAATTGGCTCCGTCGGAATCCGACGAATTTTTAAGGATTTCCCTAGGGGTACCACTAGGGAAAATCGAGAAATCGTAAAAAGTGGTGAAATTTTGGATCCGAGCCCAATAATTCAGGAAGACTCGATCGGAATTGCTGCTGGAAGCTTGCCGGTCACAACGCGTCTAGAATCTGCTCCGTCGGAATCCGACGAATTTTTACGGATTTCCCTAGGGGTACCACTAGGGAAAATCGCCAAAATCGTACAAAGTGGTGAAATTTTGGATCCGAGCCCAATAATTCAGGAAGACTCGATCGGAATAGCTGCTGGAAGCTTGCCGGTCACAACGCATCGAGAATTGGCTCCGTCGGAATCCGACGAATTTTTACGGATTTCCCTAGGGGTACCAATAGGAAAAATCGCCAAAATCGAGAAATCGTAAAAAGTGGTGAAATTTTGGATCCGAGCCCAATAATTCAGGAAGACTCGATCGGAATAGCTGCTGGAAGCTTGCCGGTCACAACGCGTCGAGAATTGGCTCCGTCGGAATCCGACGAATTTTTACGGATTTCCCTAGAGGTACCACTAGGGAAAATCGCCAAAATCGAGAAATCGTAAAAAGTGGTGAAATTTTGGATCCGAGCCCAATAATTCAGGAAGACTCGATCGGAATAGCTGCTGGAAGCTTGCCGGTCACAACGCGTCGAGAATTGGCTCCGTCGGAATCCGACGAATTTTTACGGATTTCCCTAGGGGTACCACTAGGGAAAATCGAGAAATCGTAAAAAGTGGTGAAATTTTAGATCCGAGCCCAATAATTCAGGAAGACTCGATCGGAATAGCTGCTGGAAGCTTGCCGGTCACAACGCGTCGAGAATTGGCTTCGTCGGAATCCGACGAATTTTTACGGATTTCCCTAGGGGTACCACTAGGGAAAATCGCCAAAATCGAGAAATCGTAAAAAGTGGAGAAATTTTTGATCCGAGCCCAATAATTCAGGAAGACTCGATCGGAATAGCTGCTGGAAGCTTGCCGGTCACAACGCGTCGAGAATTGGCTTCGTCGGAATCCGACGAATTTTTACGGATTTCCCTAGGGGTACCACTAGGGAAAATCGCCAAAATCGAGAAATCGTAAAAAGTGGTGAAATTTTGGATCCGAGCCCAATAATTCAGGAAGACTCGATCGGAATAGCTGCTGGAAGCTTGCCGGTCACAACGCGTCGAGAATTGGCTCCGTCGGAATCCGACGAATTTTTACGGATTTCCCTAGGGGTACAACTACGGAAAATCGAGAAATCGTAAAAAGTGGTGAAATTTTTGATCCGAGCCCAATACTTCAGGAAGACTCGATCGGAATAGCTGCTGGAAGCTTGCCGGTCACAACGCGTTGAGAATTGGCTCCGTCGGAATCCGACGAATTTTTACAGATTTCCTAGGGGTACCACTAGGGAAAATCGAGAAATCGTAAAAAGTGGTGAAATTTTGGATCCGAGCCCAATAATTCAGGAAGACTCGATCGGAATAGCTGCTGGAAGCTTGTCGGTCACAACGCGTCGAGAATTGGCTCCGTCGGAATCCGATGAATTTTTACGGATTTCCCTAGGGGTACCACTAGGGAAAATCGCCAAAATCGTACAAAGTGGTGAAATTTTTAATCCGAGCCCAATAATTCAGGAAGACTCGATCGGAAGAGCTGCTGGAAGCTTGCCGGTCACAACGCGTCGAGAATTGGCTCCGTCGGAATCCGACGAATTTTTACGGATTTCCCTAGGGGTACCACTAGGGAAAATCGCCAAAATCGAGAAATCGTAAAAAATGGTGAAATTTTGGATCCGAGCCCAATAATTCAGGAAGACTCGATCGGAATAGCTGCTGGAAGCTTGCCGGTCACAACGCGTCGAGAATTGGCTCCGTCGGAATCCGACGAATTTTTACGGATTTCCCTAGGGGTACCACTAGGGAAAATCGCCAAAATCGAGAAATCGTAAAAAGTGGTGAAATTTTGGATCCGAGCCCAATAATTCAGGAAGACTCGATCGGAATAGCTGCTGGAAGCTTGCCGGTCACAACGCGTCGAGAATTGGCTCCGTCGGAATCCGACGAATTTTTATGTATTTCCCTAGGGGTACCACTAGGGAAAATCGAGAAATCGTAAAAAGTGGTGAAATTTTGGATCGGAGCCCAATAATTCAGGAAGACTCGATCGGAATAGCTGCTGGAAGCTTGCCGGTCACAACGCGTCGAGAATTGGCTCCGTCGGAATCCGACGAATTTTTACGGATTTCCCTAGGGGTACCACTAGGGAAAATCGAGAAATCGTAAAAAGTGGTGAAATTTTGGATCCGAGCCCAATAATTCAGGAAGACTCGATCGGAATAGCTGCTGGAAGCTTGCCGGTCACAACGCGTCGAGAATTGGCTCCGTCGGAATCCGACGAATTTTTAAGGATTTCCCTAGGGGTACCACTAGGGAAAATCGAGAAATCGTAAAAAGTGGTGAAATTTTGGATCCGAGCCCAATAATTCAGGAAGACTCGATCGGAATTGCTGCTGGAAGCTTGCCGGTCACAACGCGTCTAGAATCTGCTCCGTCGGAATCCGACGAATTTTTACGGATTTCCCTAGGGGTACCACTAGGGAAAATCGCCAAAATCGTACAAAGTGGTGAAATTTTGGATCCGAGCCCAATAATTCAGGAAGACTCGATCGGAATAGCTGCTGGAATCTTGCCGGTCACAACGCATCGAGAATTGGCTCCGTCGGAATCCGACGAATTTTTACGGATTTCCCTAGGGGTACCAATAGGAAAATCGCCAAAATCGAGAAATCGTAAAAAGTGGTGAAATTTTGGATCCGAGCCCAATAATTCAGGAAGACTCGATCGGAATAGCTGCTGGAAGCTTGCCGGTCACAACGCGTCGAGAATTGGCTCCGTCGGAATCCGACGAATTTTTACGGATTTCCCTAGAGGTACCACTAGGGAAAATCGCCAAATCGAGAAATCGTAAAAAGTGGTGAAATTTTGGATCCGAGCCCAATAATTCAGGAAGACTCGATCGGAATAGCTGCTGGAAGCTTGCCGGTCACAACGCGTCGAGAATTGGCTCCGTCGGAATCCGACGAATTTTTACGGATTTCCCTAGGGGTACCACTAGGGAAAATCGCCAAAATCGTACAAAGTGGTGAAATTTTGGATCCGAGCCCAATAATTCAGGAAGACTCGATCGGAATAGCTGCTGGAAGCTTGCCGGTCACAACGCATCGAGAATTGGCTCCGTCGGAATCCGACGAATTTTTACGGATTTCCCTAGGGGTACCAATAGGAAAAATCGCCAAAATCGTAAAAAGTGGTGAAATTTTGGATCCGAGCCCAATAATTCAGGAAGACTCGATCGGAATAGCTGCTGGAAGCTTGCCGGTCACAACGCGTCGAGAATTGGCTCCGTCGGAATCCGACGAATTTTTACGGATTTCCCTAGGGGTACCACTAGGGAAAATCGAGAAATCGTAAAAAGTGGTGAAATTTTAGATCCGAGCCCAATAATTCAGGAAGACTCGATCGGAATAGCTGCTGGAAGCTTGCCGGTCACAACGCGTCGAGAATTGGCTTCGTCGGAATCCGACGAATTTTTACGGATTTCCCTAGGGGTACCACTAGGGAAAATCGCCAAAATCGAGAAATCGTAAAAAGTGGAGAAATTTTTGATCCGAGCCCAATAATTCAGGAAGACTCGATCGGAATAGCTGCTGGAAGCTTGCCGGTCACAACGCGTCGAGAATTGGCTTCGTCGGAATCCGACGAATTTTTACGGATTTCCCTAGGGGTACCACTAGGGAAAATCGCCAAAATCGAGAAATCGTAAAAAGTGGTGAAATTTTGGATCCGAGCCCAATAATTCAGGAAGACTCGATCGGAATAGCTGCTGGAAGCTTGCCGGTCACAACGCGTCGAGAATTGGCTCCGTCGGAATCCGACGAATTTTACGGATTTCCCTAGGGGTACAACTAGGGAAAATCGAGAAATCGTAAAAAGTGGTGAAATTTTTGATCCGAGCCCAATAATTCAGGAAGACTCGATCGGAATAGCTGCTGGAAGCTTGCCGGTCACAACGCGTTGAGAATTGGCTCCGTCGAAATCCGACGAATTTTTACAGATTTCCCTAGGGGTACCACTAGGGAAAATCGAGAAATCGTAAAAAGTGGTGAAATTTTGGATCCGAGCCCAATAATTCAGGAAGACTCGATCGGAATAGCTGCTGGAAGCTT
>CANTUQ010000464.1:0-49320 GCA_947683425.1 Excoecaria cochinchinensis
ACGCTGCCGGGTACTACCATTCTACGGAAGGTTTGCACGACAACGGTACTACCACTCCAAAAACAGTTTGCACGAGGACGGTACTACTACTCCAAGGAGGGTTTGCACGATCTCGGTACTACTGCTTCAAAAGGTTTGCACGCTGTCGGTACTACTATTCTACGGAAGGTTTGCACGACAACGGGGAAAACCTGACTGGAATAGCTACTGGAAGCGTGCCGGTCACAACGCATCGAGATCGGCTTCTTCGGGATCTAACGAATTTTTACTGATTTTCCTAGGGGTACCACTAGGGAAAATCACCAGAATCGAAAAATCGTAAAAAGTGGTGAAATTTTGGATCCGAGTCAAATAATTCGGGAAAACCTGACTGGAATAGCTACTGGAAGCTTGCCGGTCTCAACGCATCGAGAATCGGCTTCGTCGGGATCTGACGAATTTTTACGGATTTCCCTAGGGGTACCACTAGGAAAAATCACCAGAATCGAAAAATCGTAAAAAGTGGTGAATCGAGTCCAATAATTCGGGAAAACCTGACTGGAATAGCTACAGGAAGCTTGCCGGTCTCAACGCATCGAGAATCGGCTTCGTCGGGATCTGACGAATTTTTACGGATTTCCCCTAGGGGGACCACTAGGGAAAATCACCAGAATCGAAAAATCGTAAAAAGTAGTGAATCGAGTCCAATAATTCGGGAAAACCTGACTGGAATAGCTACAGGATGCTTGCCGGTCACAACGCATCGAGAATCGGCTTCGTCCGGATCTGACTAAATTTTACGGATTTCCCTAGGGGTACCACTAGGGAAAATCACCAGAATCGAAAAATCGTAAAAAGTGGTGAACCGTGTCCAATTATTTGGGAAAACCTGACTGCAATAGCTCCTGGAAGCTTGCCGGTCACCACGCATCGAGAATTAGCTTCATCGGGATCTGACGAATTTTTACGGATTTCCCTAGGGGTACCACTAGGGAAAATCACCAGAATCGAAAAATCGTAAAAAGTGGTGAACCGAGTCCAATAATTCGGGGAAAACCTGACTGGAATAGCTACTGGAAGCGTGCCGGTCACAACGCATCGAGAATCGGCTTCTTCGGGATCTGACGAATTTTTACTGATTTCCCTAGGGGTACCACTAGGGAAAATCACCAGAATCGGAAAATCGTAAAAAGTGGTGAAATTTTGGATCCGAGTCAAATAATTCGGGAAAACCTGACTGGAATAGCTACAGGAAGCTTGCCGGTCTCAACGCATCGAGAATCGGCTTCGTCGGGATCTGACGAATTTTTACGGATTTCCCTAGGGGGACCACAAGGGAAAATCACGAGAATCGAAAAATCGTAAAAAGTAGTGAATCGAGTCCAATAATTCGGGAAAACCTGACTGGAATAGCTACAGGATGCTTGCCGGTCACAACGCATCGAGAATCGGCTTCGTCCGGATCTGACTAAATTTTACGGATTTCCCTAGGGGTACCACTAGGGAAAATCACCAGAATCGGAAAATCGTAAAAAGTGGTGAAATTTTGGATCCGAGTCAAATAATTCGGGAAAACCTGACTGGAATAGCTACTGGAAGCTTGCCGGTCTCAACGCATCGAGAATCGGCTTCGTCGGGATCTGACGAATTTTTACGGATTTCCCTAGGGGGACCACTAGGGAAAATCACCAGAATCGAAAAATCGTAAAAAGTAGTGAATCGAGTCCAATAATTCGGGAAAACCTGACTGGAATAGCTACAGGATGCTTGCCGGTCACAACGCATCGAGAATCGGCTTCGTCCGGATCTGACTAAATTTTACGGATTTCCCTAGGGGTACCACTAGGGGAAAATCACCAGAATCGAAAAATCGTAAAAAGTGGTGAACCGAGTCCAATTATTCGGGAAAACCTGACTGCAATAGCTCCTGGAAGCTTGCCGGTCACCACGCATCGAGAATTAGCTTCGTCGGGATCTGACGAATTTTTACGGATTTCCCTAGGGGTACCACTAGGGAAAATCACCAGAATCGAAAAATCGTAAAAAGTGGTGAACCGAGTCCAATAATTCGGGAAAAGCTGACTGGAATAGCTACTGGAAGCATGCCGGTCATAACGCATCGAGAATCGGTTTCATCGGGATCTGACGAATTTTTACTGATTTCCCTAGGGGTACCACAAGGGAAAATCACCAGAATCGGAAAATCGTAAAAAGTGGTGAAATTACGGATCCGAGTCAAATAATTCAGGAAAACCTGACTGGAATAGCTACTGGAAGCTTGCCGATCACAACGCATCGAGAATCGGCTTCGCCGGGATCTGACGAATTTTTACGGATTTCCCTAGGGGGTACCACTAGGGAAAATCACCAGAATCGAAAAATCGTAAAAAGTGGTGAACCGAGTCCAATAATTCGGGAAAACCTGACTGGAATAGCTACTGGAAGCTTGCCGGTCACAACGCATCGAGAATCGGCTTCGTCGGGATATGACGAATTTTTACGGATTTCCCTAGGGGTACCACTAGGGAAAATCACCAGAATCAAAAAATCGTAAAAAGTGGTGAACCGAGTCCAATTATTCAGGAAAATCTGACTGGAATAGCTACTGGAAGCTTGCCGGTCACAACGCATCGAGAATAGGCTTCGTCGGGATCTGACAAATTTTTACTGATTTCCCTAGGGGTACCACTAGGGAAAATCACCAGAATCGAAAAATCGTAAAAAGTGGTGAACCGAGTCCAATAATTCGGGAAAATCTGACTGGAATAGCTACTGGAAGCTTGTCGGTCACAACGCATCGAGAATCGGCTTCGTCGGGATCTGACGAATTTTTACGGATTTCCCTAGGGGTACCACTAGGAAAAATCACAAGAATCGAAAATTCATAAAAAGTGGTGAACCGAGTCCAATTATTCGGGAAAATCTGACTGGAATAGCTACTGGAAGCTTGCCGGTCACAACGCATCGAGAATCGGCTTCGTCGGGATCTGACGAATTTTTACGGATTTTCCTAGGGGTACCACTAGGAAAAATCACCAGAATCGAAAAATCGTAAAAAGTGGTGAAATTTTTCATCCGAGTCCAATAATTCGGGAAAACCTGACTGGAATATCTACTAGAAGCGTGCCGGTCACAACGCATCGAGAATCGGCTTCGTCGGGATCTGATGAATTTTTACTGATTTTCCTAGGGGTACCACTAGGAAAAATCACAAGAATCGAAAAATCGTAAAAAGTGGTGAAATTTTGGATCCGAGTCAAATAATTCGGGAAAACCTGACTGGAATAGCTACTGGAAGCTTACCGGTCTCAACGCATCGAGAATCGGCTTCGTCGGGATCTGACGAATTTTTACGGATTTCCCTAGGGGTACCACTTGGGAAAATCACCAGAATCGAAAAATCGTAAAAAGTGGTGAACCGAGTCCAATAATTCGGGAAAACCTGACTAGAATAGCTACTGGAAGCTTGCCGGTCACAACAAATCGAGAATCGGCTTCGTCGGGATCTGACGAATTTTTACGGATTTCCCTAGGGGTACCACTAGGAAAAATCACCAGAATCGAAAAATCGTAAAAATTGGTGAACCAAGTCCAATTATTCGGGAAAACCTGACTGGAATAGCTACTGGAAGCTTGCCGGTCACCATGCATCGAGAATCGGCTTCGTCGGGATCTGACAAATTTTTACGGATTTCCCTAGGGGTACCACTAGGGAAAATCACCAGAATCGAAAAATCGTAAAAAGTGGTGAACCGAGTCCAATAATTCGGGAAAATCTGACTGGAATAGCTACTGGAAGCTTGCCGGGTCACAACGCATCGAGAATCGGCTTCGTCGGGATCTGACAAATTTTTACGGATTTCCCTAGGGGTACCACTAGGGAAAATCACCAGAATCGAAAAATCGTAAAAAGTGGTGAACCGAGTCCAATTATTCGGGAAAATCTGACTGGAATAGCTACTGGAAGCTTGCCGGGTCACAACGCATCGAGAATCGGCTTCGTCGGGATCTGACGAATTTTTACGGATTTCCCTAGGGGTACCACTAGGAAAAATCACCAGAATCGAAAAATCGTAAAAAGTGGTGAAATTTTTGATCCGAGTCCAATAATTCGGGAAAACCTGACTGGAATAGCTACGGGAAGCGAGCCGGTCACAACGCATCGAGAATCGGCTTCGTCGGGATCTGACGAATTTTTATTGATTTCCCTAGGGGTACCACTAGGAAAAATCACCAGAATCGAAAAATCGTAAAAAGTGGTGAAATTTTGGATCCGAGTCAAATAATTCGGGAAAACCTGACTGGAATAGCTACTGGAAGCTTGCCGGTCTCAACGCATCGAGAATCGGCTTCGTCGGGATCTGACGAATTTTTACGGATTTCCCTAGGGGTACCACTAGGGAAAATCACCAGAATCGAAAAATCGTAAAAAGTGGTGAACCGAGTCCAATAATTCGGGAAAACCTGACTGGAATAGCTACAGGATGCTTGCCGGTCACAACGCATCGAGAATCGACTTCGTCCGGATCTGACGAAATTTTACGGATTTCCCTAGGTGTACCACTAGGGAAAATCACCAGAATCGAAAAATCATAAAAAGTGGTGAACCGAGTCCAATAATTCGGGAAAACCTGACTGGAATAGCTACTGGATGCTTGCCGGTCACAACGCATCGAGAATCGGCTTCGTCCGGATCTGACGAAATTTTACGGATTTCCCTAGGGGTACCACTAGGGAAAATCACCAGAATCGAAAAATCGTAAAAAGTGGTGAACCGAGTCCAATTATTCGGGAAAATCTGACTGGAATAGCTACTGGAAGCTTGCCGGTCACAACGCATCGAGAATCGGCTTCGTCGGGATCTGACGAATTTTTACGGATTTCCCTAGGGGTACCACTAGGGAAAATCACCAGAATAGAAAAATCGTAAAAAGTGGTGAAATTTTGGATCCGAGTCAAATAATTCGGGAAAACCTGACTAGAATAGCTACTGGAAGCTTGCCGGTCTCAACGCATCGAGAATCGGCTTCGTCGGGATCTGACGAATTTTTACGGATTTCCCTAGGGGTACCACTAGGGAAAATCACCAGAATTGAAAAATCGTAAAAAGTGGTGAACCGAGTCCAATAATTCGGGAAAACCTGACTAGAATAGCTACTGGAAGCTTGCCGGTCACAACGAATCGAGAATCGGCTTCGTCGGGATCTGACGAATTTTTACGGATTTTCCTAGGGGTACCACTAGGGAAAATCACCAGAATCGAAAAATCGTAAAAAGTGGTGAACTGAGTCCAATTATTCGGGAAAACCTGACTGGAATAGCTACTGGAAGCTTGCCGGTCACCATGCATCGAGAATCGGCTTTGTCGGGATCTGATAAATTTTTACGGATTTCCCTAGGGGTACCACTAGGGAAAATCACCAGAATCGAAAAATCGTAAAAAGTTGTGAACCGAGTCAAATAATTCAGGAAATTCTGACTGGAATAGCTACTGGAAGCTTGCCGGTCACAACGCATCGAGAATCGGCTTCGTCGGGATCTGACGAATTTTTACGGATTTTCCTAGGGGTACCACTAGGAAAAATCACAAGAATCGAAAAATCGTAAAAAGTGGTGAACCTAGTCATATTATTCGGAAAAATCTGACTGGAATAACTACTGGAAGCTTGCCGGTCACAACGCATCGAGAATCGGCTTCGTCGGGATCTGACGAATTTTTACGGATTTCTCTAGGGGTACCACTAGGAAAAATCACCAGAATCGAAAAATCGTAAAAAGTAGTAAAATTTTTGATCCGAGTCCAATAATTCGGGAAAACCTGACTGGAATAGCTACTGGAAGCGTGCCGGTCACAACGCATCGAGAATCGGCTTCGTCGGGATCTGACGAATTTTTACTGATTTTCCTAGGGGTACCACTAGGGAAAATCACCAGAATCGAAAAATCCTAAAAAGTGGTGAAATTTTGGATCCGAGTCAAATAATTCGGGAAAACCTGACTGGAATAGCTACTGGAAACTTGCCGGTCACAACGCATCGAGAATCGGATTCGTCGGGATCTGACGAATTTTTACGGATTTCCCTTGGGGTACCACTAGGGAAAAATCACCAGAATCGAAAAATCTTAAAAACTGGTGAACCGAGTCCAATAATTCGGGAAAACCTGACTGGAATAGCTACTGGAAGCTTGCCGGTCATAACGAATCGAGACTCGGCTTCGTCGGGATCTGACGAATTTTTACGGATTTCCCTAGGGATACCACTAGGGAAAATCACCAGAATCGAAAAATCGTAAAAAGTGGTGAACGGAGTCCAATTATTCGGGAAAACCTGACTGGAATAGCTACTGGAAGCTTGCCGGTCACCACGCATCGAGAATAGGCTTCGTCGGGATCTGACAAATTTTTACGGATTTCCCTAGGGGTACCACTAGGGAAAATCACCAGAATCGAAAAATCGTAAAAAGTGGTGAACCGAGTCCAATAATTCGGGAAAACCTGACTGGAATAGCTACTGGAAGCTTGCCGGTCACAACGCATCGAGAATCGGCTTCGTCGGGATCTGACGAATTTTTACGGATTTCCCTAGGGGTACCACTAGGGAAAATCACCAGAATCGAAAAATCGTAAAAATTGGTGAACCGAGTCCAATAATTCGGGAATACCTGACTGGAATAGCTACGGGAAGCTTGCCGGACACAATCCATCGAGAATCGGCTTCGTCGGGATCTGACGAATTTTTACTGATTTCCCTAGGGGTACCACTAGGGAAAATCACCAGAATCGAAAATCGTAAAAAGTGGTGAAATTTTTGAACCGAGTCAAATAATTCGGGAAAACCTGACTGGAATAGCGACTGGAAGATTGCCGGTCACAACGCATCGAGAATCGGCTTCGTCGGGATCTGACGAATTTTTACGGATTTCCCTAGGGGTACCACTAGGGAAAATCACTAGAATCGAAAAATCGTAAAAAGTGGTGAACCGAGTCCAATAATTCAGGAAAACCTGACTGGAATAGCTACTGGATGCTTGCCGATCACAACGCATCGAGAATCGGCTTCGTCCGGATCTGACGAAATTTTACGGATTTCCCTAGGGGTACCACTAGGGAAAATCACCAGAATCGAAAAATCGTAAAAAGTGGTGAACCGAGTCCAATAATTCGGGAAAACCTGACTGGAATAGCTACTGGATGCTTGCCGGTCACAACGCATCGAGAATCGGCTTCGTCCGGATCTGACGAAATTTTACGGATTTCCCTAGGGGTACCACTAGGGAAAATCACAAAAATCGAAAAAATCGTAAAAAGTGGTGAAATTCTGGATCCGAGTCCATTAATTCGAAAAAACCTGACTGGAATAGCTACTGGAAGCTGGTCGGTCACAACGTATCGAGAATCGGATTCGTCGGGATCTGACGAATTTTTACGAATTTCCCTAGGGGTACTACTAGGGAAAATCACCAGAATCGAAAAATCGTAAAAAGTGGTGAACCGAGTCCAATTATTCGGGAAAACCTGACTGTATTAGCTACTGGAAGCTTGCCGGTCACCACGCATCGAGAATCAGCTTCGTCGGGATATGACAAATTTTTACGGATTTCCCTAGGGGTACCACTAGGGAAAATCACCAGAATCGAAAAATCGTAAAAAGTGGTGAACCGAGTCCAATAATTCGGGAAAACCTGACTGGAATAGCTACTGGAAGCGTGCCGGTCACAACGCATCGAGAATCGGCTTCTTCGGGACCTGACGAATTTTTACTGATTTCCCTAGGTGTACCACTAGGGAAAATCACCAGAATCGAAAAATCGTAAAAAGTGGTGAAATTTTGGATCCGAGTCAAATAATTCGGGAAAACCTGACTGGAATAGCTACTGGAAGCTTGCCGATCACAACGCATCAAGAATCGGCTTCGTCGGGATCTGACGATTTTTTACGGATTTTCCTAGGGGTATCACTAGGGAAAATCACCAGAATCGAAAAATCGTAAAAAGTGGTGAACCGAGTCCAATAATTCGGGAAAACCTGACTGGAATAGCTACTGGAAGCTTACCGGTCACAACGAATCGAGAATCGGCTTCGTCGGGATCTGACGAATTTTACGGATTTCCCTAGGGGTACCACTAGGAAAAATCACCAGAATCGAAAAATCGTAAAAAGTGGTGAACCGAGTCCAATTATTCGGGAAAAGCTGACTGGAATAGCTACTGGAATCTTGCCGGTCACCACGCATCGAGAATCGGCTTCGTCGGGATCTGACGAATTTTTACGGATTTCCCTAGGGGTACCACTAGGGAAAATCACCAGAATCGAAAAATCGTAAAAAGTGGTGAACCGAGTCCAATAATTCGGGAAAACCTGACTGGAATAGCTACTGGATGCTTGCCGGGTCACAACGCATCGAGAATCGGCTTCGTCCAGATCTGATGAAATTTTACGGATTTCCCTAGGGGTAGTACCACTAGGGAAAATCACAAGAATCGAAAAATCGTAAAATGTGGTGAAATTTTTGATCCGAGTCCAATAATTCGAGAAAACCTGACAGGAATAGCTACTGGAAGCTTGCCGGTCACAACGCATCGAGAATCGGCTTCGTCGGGATCTAACGAATTTTTACGGATTTCCCTAGGGGTACCACTGCGGAAAATCACCAGAATCGAAAAATCGTAAAAAGTAGTAAAATTTTTGATCCGAGTCCAATAATTCGGGAAAACCTGACTAGAATAGCTACTGGAAGCGTACCGGTCACAACGCATCGAGAATCGGCTTCGTCGGGATCTGATGAATTTTTACTGATTTCCCTAGGGGTACCACTAGGAAAAATCACCAGAATCGAAAAATCGTAAAAAGTTGTGAAATTTTGGATCCGAGTCAAATAATTCGGGAAAACCTGACTGGAATAGCTACTGGAAGCTTGCCGGTCTCAACGCATCGAGAATCGGCTTCGTCGGGATCTGACGAATTTTTGCGAATTTTCCTAGGGGTACCACTAGGGAAAATCACCAGAATCGAAAAATCATAAAAAGTGGTGAACCGAGTCCAATAATTAGGGAAAACCTGACTGGAATAGCTACTGGATTCTTGCCGGTCACAACGCATCGAGAATCAGCTTTGTCCGGATCTGACGAAATTTTACGGATTTCCCAAGGGGTACCACTAGGGAAAATCACCAGAATCGAAAAATCGTAAAAAGTGGTGAACCGAGTCCAATAATTCGGGAAAACCTAACTGGAATAGCTACTGGATGCTTGCCGGTCACAACGCATCGAGAATCAGCTTCGTCCGGATCTGACTAAATTTTACGGATTTCCCTAGGGGTACCACTAGGGAAAATCACCAGAATCGAAAAACCTTAAAAAGTGGTGAAATTCTGGATCCGAGTCCATTAATTCGAAAAAACCTGACTGGAATAGCTACTGGAAACTTGTCGGTCACAACGTATCGAGAATCGGCTTCGTCGGGATCTGACGAATTTTTACGGATTTCCCTAGGGGTACCACTAGGGAAAATCACCAGAATCGAAAAATCGTAAAAAGTGGTGAACCGAGTCCAATTATTCGGGAAAACATGACTATAATAGCTACTGGAAGCTTGCCGGTCACCACGCATCGAGAATCGGCTTCGTCGGGATCTGACGAATTTTTATGGATTTCCCTAGGGGTACCACTAGGGAAAATCACCAGAATCGAAAAATCGTAAAAAGTGGTGAACCGAGTCCAATAATTCGGGAAAACCTGACTGGAATAGCTACTGGAAGCGTGCCGGTCACAACGCATCGAGAATCGGCTTCCTCGGGATCTAACGAATTTTTACTGATTTCCCTAGGGGTACCACTAGGGAAAATCACCAGAATCGGAAAATCGTAAAAAGTGGTGAACCGAGTCCAATAATTCGTGAAAACCTGACTGGAATAGCTACAGGATGCTTGCCGGTCACAACGCATCGAGAATCGGCTTCGTCCGGATCTGACGAAATTTTACGGATTTCCCTAGGGGTACCACTAGGAAAAATCACCAGAATCGAAAAATCATAAAAAGTGGTGAACCGAGTCCAATTATTCGGGAAAATCTGACTGGAATAGCTACTGGAAGCTTGCCGGTCACAACGCATCGAGAATCGGCTTCGTCGGGATCTGACGAATTTTTACGGATTTCCTAGGGGTACCACTAGGGAAAATCACCAGAATCGAAAAATCATAAAAAGTGGTGAACCGAGTCCAATTATTCGGGAAAATCTGACTGGAATAGCTACTGGAAGCTTGCCGGTCACAACGCATCGAGAATCGGCTTCGTCGGGATCCGACGAATTTTTACGGATTTCCCTAGGGGTACCACTAGGAAAAATCACCAGAATCGAAAAATCGTAAAAAGTGGTGAAATTTTTGATCTGAGTCCAATAATTCGAGAAAAACTGACTGGAATAGCTACGGAAGCGAGCCGGTCACAACGCATCGAGAATCGGCTTCGTCGGGATCTGACGAATTTTTATTGATTTCCCTAGGGGTACCACTAGGAAAAATCATCAGAATCGAAAAATCGTAAAAAGTGGTGAAATTTTGGATCCGAGTCAAATAATTCGGGAAAACCTGACTGGAATAGCTACTGGAAGCTTGCCGGTCTCAACGCATCGAGAATCGGCTTCGTCGGGATCTGACGAATTTTTACGGATTTCCCTAGGGGTACCACTAGGGAAAATCACCAGAATCGAAAAATCGTAAAAAGTGGTGAACCGAGTCCAATAATTCGTGAAAACCTGACTGGAATAGCTACAGGATGCTTGCCGGTCACAACGCATCGAGAATCGGCTTCGTCCGGATCTGACGAAATTTTACGGATTTCCCTAGGGGTACCACTAGGGAAAATCACCAGAATCGAAAAATCGTAAAAAGTGGTGAACCGAGTCCAATTATTCGGGAAAAATCTGACTGGAATAGCTACTGGAAGCTTGCCGGTCATAACGCATCGAGAATCGGCTTCGTCGGGATCTGACGAATTTTTACGGATTTTCCTAGGGGTACCACTAGGAAAAATCACCAGAATCGAAAAATCGTAAAAAGTGGTGAAATTTTGGATCCGAGTCAAATAATTCGGGAAAACCTGCCTAGAATAGCTACTGGAAGCTTGCCGGTCTCAACGCATCGAGAATCGGCTTCGTCGGGATCTGACGAATTTTTACGGATTTCCCTAGGGGTACCACTAGGGAAAATCACCAGAATCGAAAAATCGTAAAAAGTGGTGAACCGAGTCCAATAATTCGGGAAAACCTGACTAGAATAGCTACTGGAAGCTTGCCGGTCACAACGAATCGAGAATCGTCTTCGTCGAGATCTGACGAATTTTTACGGATTTCCCTAGGGGTACCACTAGGGAAAATCACTAGAATCGAAAAATCGTAAAAAGTGTTGAACCGAGTCCAATTATTCGGGAAAATCTGACTGGAATAGCTACTGGAAGCTTGCCGGTCATAACGCATCGAGAATCGGCTTCGTCGGGATCTGACGAATTTTTACGGATTTTCCTAGGGGTACCACTAGGAAAAATCACCAGAATCGAAAAATCGTAAAAAGTGGTGAAATTTTTGATCCGAGTCCAATAATTCGGGAAAACCTGACTGGAATAGCTACTGGAAGCGTGCCGGTCACAACGCATCGAGAATCGGCTTCGTCGGGATCTGACGTATTTTTACTGATTTTCCTAGGGGTACCACTAGGAAAAATCACCAGAATCGAAAAATCCTAAAAAGTGGTGAAATTTTGGATCCTAGTCAAATAATTCGGGAAAACCTTACTGGAATAGCTACTGGAAACTTGCCGGTCACAACGCATCGAGAATCGGTTTCGTCGGGATCTGACGAATTTTTACGGATTTCCCTAGGGGTACCACTAGGGAAAATCACCAGAATCGAAAAATCGTAAAAACTGGTGAACCGAGTCCAATAATTCGGGAAAACCTGACTGGAATAGCTACTGGAAGCTTGCCGGTCACAACGAATCGAGAATCGGCTTCGCCGAGATCTGACGAATTTTTACGGATTTCCCTAGGGGTACCACTAGGGAAAATCACCAGAATCGAAAAATCGTAAAAAGTGGTGAACCGAGTCCAATAATTCGGGAAAACCTGACTGGAATAGCTACTGGAAGCTTGCCGGTCACAATGCATCGAGAATCGGCTTCGTCGGGATCTGACGAATTTTTACGGATTTCCCTAGGGGTACCACTAGGGAAAATCACCAGAATCGAAAAATCATAAAAAGTGGTGAACCGAGTCCAATTATTCGGGAAAATCTGACTGGAATAGCTACTGGAAGCTTGCCGGTCACAACGCATCGAGAATCGGCTTCGTCGGGATCTGACGAATTTTTACGGATTTCCCTAGGGGTACCACTAGGAAAAATCACCAGAATCGAAAAATCGTAAAAAGTGGTGAAATTTTTGATCTGAGTCCAATAATTCGAGAAAAACTGACTGGAATAGCTACGGGAAGCGAGCCGGTCACAACGCATCGAGAATCGGCTTCGTCGGGATCTGACGAATTTTTATTGATTTCCCTAGGGGTACCACTAGGAAAAATCACCAGAATCGAAAAATCGTAAAAAGTGGTGAAATTTTGGATCCGAGTCAAATAATTCGAGAAAACCTGACTGGAATAGCTACTGGAAGCTTGCCGGTCTCAACGCATAGAGAATCGGCTTCGTCGGGATCTGACGAATTTTTACGGATTTCCCTAGGGGTACCACTAGGGAAAATCACCAGAATCGAAAAATCGTAAAAAGTGGTGAACCGAGTCCAATAATTCGTGAAAACCTGACTGGAATAGCTACAGGATGCTTGCCGGTCACAACGCATCAAGAATCGGCTTCGTCCGGATCTGACGAAATTTTACGGATTTCCCTAGGGGTACCACTAGGAAAAATCACCAGAATCGAAAAATCGTAAAAAGTGGTGAACCGAGTCCAATAATTTGGGAAAACCTGACTGGAATAGCTACTGGATGCTTGCCGGTCACAACGCATCGAGAATCGGCTTCGTCCGGATCTGACGAAATTTTACGGATTTCCCTAGGGGTACCACTAAGGAAAATCACCAGAATCGAAAAATCGTAAAAAGTGGTGAACTGAGTCCAATTATTCGGGAAAATCTGACTGGAATAGCTACTGGAAGCTTGCCGGTCATAACGCATCGAGAATCGGCTTCGTCGGGATCTGACGAATTTTTACGGATTTTCCTAGGGGTACCACTAGGAAAAATCACCAGAATCGAAAAATCGTAAAAAGTGGTGAAATTTTTGATCCGAGTCCAATAATTCGGGAAAACCTGACTGGAATAGCTACTGGAAGCGTGCCGGTCACAACGCATCGAGAATCGGCTTCGTCGGGATCTGACGAATTTTTACTGATTTCCCTAGGGGTACCACTAGGAAAAATCACCAGAATCGAAAAATCGTAAAAAGTGGTGAAATTTTGGATCCGAGTCAAATAATTCGGGAAAACCTGACTAGAATAGCTACTGGAAGCTTGCCGGTCTCAACGCATCGAGAATCGGCTTCGTCGGGATCTGACGAATTTTTACGGATTTCCCTAGGGGTACCACTAGGGAAAATCACCAGAATCGAAAAATCGTAAAAAGTGGTGAACCGAGTCCAATAATTCGGGAAAACCTGACTAGAATAGCTACTGGAAGCTTGCCGGTCACAACGAATCGAGAATCGTCTTCGTCGGGATCTGACGAATTTTTACGGATTTCCCTAGAGGTACCACTAGGGAAAATCACCAGAATCGAAAAATCGTAAAAAGTGGTGAACCGAGTCCAATTATTCGGGAAAACCTGACTGGAATAGCTACTGGAAGCTTGCCGGTCACCACGCATCGAGAATTGGCTTCGTCGGGATCTGACAAATTTTTACGGATTTCCCTAGGGGTACCACTAGGGAAAATCACCAGAATCGAAAAATCGTAAAAAGTGGTGAACCGAGTCCAATAATTCGGGAAAACCTGACTAGAATAGCTACTGGAAGCTTACCGGTCACAATGCATCGAGAATCGGCTTCGTCGGGATCTGACGAATTTTTACGGATTTCCCTACCACTAGGGAAAATCACCAGAATCGAAAAATCGTAAAAAGTGGTGAACCGAGTCCAATAATTCGGGAATACCTGACTGGAATAGCTACGGGAAGCTTTCCGGACACAACCCATCGAGAATCGGCTTCGTCGGGATCTGACGAATTTTTACTGATTTCCCTAGGGGTACCACTAGGAAAAATCACCAGAATCGAAAAATCGTAAAAATTGGTGAACCGAGTCCAATAATTCGGGAAAACTGACTGGAATAGCTACTGGAAGCTTGCCGGTCACAACGAATCGAGAATCGGCTTCGTCGGGATCTGACGAATTTTTACGGATTTCCCTAGGGGTACCACTAGGGAAAATCACAAGAATCGAAAAATCGTAAAAAGTGGTGAACCGAGTCCAATTATTCGGGAAAACCTGACTGGAATAGCTACTGGAAGCTTGCCGGTCACCACGCATCGAGAATCGGCTTCGTCGGGATCTGACAAATTTTTACGGATTTCCCTAGGGGTACCACTAGGGAAAATCACCAGAATCGAAAAATCGTAAAAAGTGGTGAACCGAGTCCAATAATTCGAGAAAACCTGACTGGAGTAGCTACTGGAAGCTTGCCGGTCACAATGCATCGAGAATCGGCTTCGTCGGGATCTGACGAATTTTTACGGATTTCCCTACCACTAGGGAAAATCACCAGAATCGAAAAATCGTAAAAAGTGGTGAACCGAGTCCAATAATTCGGGAATACCTGACTGGAATAGCTACGGGAAGCTTGCCGGACACAACCCATCGAGAATCGGCTTCGTCGGGATCTGACGAATTTTTACTGATTTCCCTAGGGGTACCACTAGGGAAAATCACCAGAATCGAAAAATCGTAAAAAGTGGTGAAATTTTGGAACCGAATCCAATAATTCGGGAATACCTGACTGGAATAGCGACTGGAAGATTGCCGGTCACAACGCATCGAGAATCGGCTTCGTCGGGATCTGACGAATTTTTACGGATTTCCCTAGGGGTACCACTAGGGAAAATCACCAGAATCGAAAAATCGTAAAAAGTGGTGAACCAAGTCCAATAATTCAGGAAAACCTGACTGGAATAGCTACTGGATGCTTGCCGGTCACAACGCATCGAGAATCGGCTTCGTCCGGATCTGACGAAATTTTACGGATTTCCCTAGGGGTACCACTAGGGAAAATCACCAGAATCGAAAAATCGTAAAAAGTGGTGAACCGAGTCCAATAATTCGGGAAAACCTGACTGGAATAGCTACTGGATGCTTGCCGGTCACAACGCATCGAGAATCGGCTTCGTCCGGATCTGACGAAATTTTACGGATTTCCCTAGGGGTACCACTAGGGAAAATCACCAGAATCGAAAAATCGTAAAAAGTGGTGAAATTCTAGATCCGAGTCCATTAATTCGGAAAAACCTGACTGGAATAGCTACTGGAAGCTTGTCGGTCACAACGTATCGAGAATCGGCTTCGTCGGGATCTGACGAATTTTTACGAATTTCCCTAGGGGTACCACAAGGGAAAATTACCAGAATCGAAAAATCGTAAAAAGTGGTGAACCGAGTCCAATTATTCGGGAAAACCTGACTGTATTAACTACTGGAAGCTTGCCGGTCACCACGCATCGAGAATCAGCTTCGTCGGGATCTGACGAATTTTTACGGATTTCCCTAGGGGTACCACTAGGGAAAATGACCAGAATCGAAAAATCGTAAAAAGTGGTGAACCGAGTCCAATAATTCGGGAAAACCTGACTGGAATAGCTACTGGAAGCGTGCCGGTCACAACGCATCGAGATCGGCTTCTTCGGGATCTAACGAATTTTTACTGATTTTCCTAGGGGTACCACTAGGGAAAATCACCAGAATCGGAAAATCGTAAAAAGTGGTGAAATTTTGGATCCGAGTCAAATAATTCGGGAAAACCTGACTGGAATAGCTACTGGAAGCTTGCCGGTCTCAACGCATCGAGAATCGGCTTCGTCGGGATCTGACGAATTTTTACGGATTTCCCTAGGGGTACCACTAGGAAAAATCACCAGAATCGAAAAATCGTAAAAAGTGGTGAATCGAGTCCAATAATTCGGGAAAACCTGACTGGAATAGCTACAGGATGCTTGCCGGTCACAACGCATCGAGAATCGGCTTCGTCCGGATCTGACGAAATTTTACGGATTTCCCTAGGGGTACCACTAGGGAAAATCACCAGAATCGAAAAATCGTAAAAAGTGGTGAACCGTGTCCAATTATTTGGGAAAACCTGACTGCAATAGCTCCTGGAAGCTTGCCGGTCACCACGCATCGAGAATTAGCTTCATCGGGATCTGACGAATTTTTACGGATTTCCCTAGGGGTACCACTAGGGAAAATCACCAGAATCGAAAAATCGTAAAAAGTGGTGAACCGAGTCCAATAATTCGGGAAAACCTGACTGGAATAGCTACTGGAAGCGTGCCGGTCACAACGCATCGAGAATCGGCTTCTTCGGGATCTGACGAATTTTTACTGATTTCCCTAGGGGTACCACTAGGGAAAATCACCAGAATCGGAAAATCGTAAAAAGTGGTGAAATTTTGGATCCGAGTCAAATAATTCGGGAAAACCTGACTGGAATAGCTACTGGAAGCTTGCCGGTCTCAACGCATCGAGAATCGGCTTCGTCGGGATCTGACGAATTTTTACGGATTTCCCTAGGGGGACCACTAGGGAAAATCACCAGAATCGAAAAATCGTAAAAAGTAGTGAATCGAGTCCAATAATTCGGGAAAACCTGACTGGAATAGCTACAGGATGCTTGCCGGTCACAACGCATCGAGAATCGGCTTCGTCCGGATCTGACTAAATTTTACGGATTTCCCTAGGGGTACCACTAGGGAAAATCACCAGAATCGAAAAATCGTAAAAAGTGGTGAACCGAGTCCAATTATTCGGGAAAACCTGACTGCAATAGCTCCTGGAAGCTTGCCGGTCACCACGCATCGAGAATTAGCTTCGTCGGGATCTGACGAATTTTTACGGATTTCCCTAGGGGTACCACTAGGGAAAATCACCAGAATCGAAAAATCGTAAAAAGTGGTGAACCGAGTCCAATAATTCGGGAAAAGCTGACTGGAATAGCTACTGGAAGCATGCCGGTCATAACGCATCGAGAATCGGTTTCATCGGGATCTGACGAATTTTTACTGATTTCCCTAGGGGTACCACAAGGGAAAATCACCAGAATCGGAAAATCATAAAAAGTGGTGAAATTACGGATCCGAGTCAAATAATTCAGGAAAACCTGACTGGAATAGCTACTGGAAGCTTGCCGATCACAACGCATCGAGAATCGGCTTCGCCGGGATCTGACGAATTTTTACGGATTTCCCTAGGGGTACCACTAGGGAAAATCACCAGAATCGAAAAATCGTAAAAAGTGGTGAACCGAGTCCAATAATTCGGGAAAACCTGACTGGAATAGCTACTGGAAGCTTGCCGGTCACAACGCATCGAGAATCGGCTTCGTCGGGATATGACGAATTTTTACGGATTTCCCTAGGGGTACCACTAGGGAAAATCACCAGAATCAAAAAATCGTAAAAAGTGGTGAACCGAGTCCAATTATTCTGGAAAATCTGACTGGAATAGCTACTGGAAGCTTGCCGGTCACAACGCATCGAGAATAGGCTTCGTCGGGATCTGACGAATTTTTACTGATTTCCCTAGGGGTACCACTAGGGAAAATCACCAGAATCGAAAAATCGTAAAAAGTGGTGAAATTTTGGATCCGAGTCAAATAATTCGGGAAAATCTGACTGGAATAGCTACTGGAAGCTTGCCGATCACAACGCATCGAGAATCGGCTTCGTCGGGATCTGACGAATTTTTACGGATTTCCCTAGGGGTACCACTAGGGAAAATCACCAGAATCGAAAAATCGTAAAAAGTAGTGAACCGAGTCCAATTATTCGAGAAAACCTGACTGGAATAGCTACTGGAATCTTGCCGGTCACCACGCATCGAGAATCGGCTTCGTCGGGATCTGACGAATTTTTACGGATTTCCCTAGGGGTACCACTAGGGAAAATCACCAGAATCAAAAAATCATAAAAAGTGGTGAACCGAGTCCAATAATTCGGGAAAACCTGACTGGAATAGGTACTGGAAGCTTGCCGGTCACAACGCATCGAGAATCGGCTTCGTCGGGATCTGACGAATTTTTACGGATTTCCCTAGGGGTACCACTAGGAAAAATCACCAGAATCGAAAAATCGTAAAAAGTGGTGAACCGCGTCCAATTATTCGGGAAAACCTGACTCGAATAGCTACTGGAATCTTGCCGGTCACCACGCATCGAGAATCGGCTTCGTCAGGATCTGACGAATTTTTACGGATTTTACTAGGGGTACCACTAGGGAAAATCACCAGAATCGAAAAATCGTAAAAAGTGGTGAACCGAGTCCAATAATTCGGGAAAACCTGACTGGAATAGCTACTGGATGCTTGCCGGTCACAACGCATCGAGAATCGGCTTCGTCCGGATCTGACGAAATTTTACGGATTTCCCTAGTGGTAGTACCACTAGGGAAAATCACAAGAATCAAAAAATCATAAAATGTGGTGAACCGAGTCCAATTATTCGGGAAAACCTGACTGTAATAGCTACTGGAAGCTTGCCGGTCACCACGCATCGAGAATCAGCTTCGTCGGGATCTGACGAATTTTTACGGATTTCCCTAGGGGTACCACTAGGGAAAATCACCAGAATCGAAAAATCGTAAAAAGTGGTGAACCGAGTCCAATAATTCGGGAAAACCTGACTGGAATAGCTACTGGAAGCTTGCCGGTCACAACGAATCGAGAATCGGCTTCGTCGGGATCTGACGAATTTTTACGGATTTCCCTAGCGGTACCACTAGGAAAAATCACCAGAATCGAAAAATCGTAAAAAGTGATGAACCGAGTGCAATTATTCGGGAAAACCTGACTGGAATAGCTACTGGAATCTTGCCGGTCACCACGCATCGAGAATCGGCTTCGTCGGGATCTGACGAATTTTTACGGATTTTCCTAGGTGTACCACTAGGGAAAATCACCAGAATCGAAAAATCGTAAAAAGTGGTGAACCGAGTCCAATAATTCAGGAAAACCTGACTGGAATAGCTACTGGATGCTTGCCGGTCACAACGCATCGAGAATCGGCTTCGTCCGGATCTGACGAAATTTTACGGATTTCCCTAGGGGTAGTACCACTAGGGAAAATCACAAGAATCGAAAAATCATAAAATGTGGTGAAATTTTTGATCCGAGTCCAATAATTCGAGAAAACCTGACTGGAATAGCTACTGGAAGCTTGCCGGTTACAACGCATCGAGAATCGGCTTCGTCGGGATCTGACGAATTTTTACGGATTTCCCTAGGGGTACGACTGGGGAAAATCACCAGAATCGAAAAATCGTAAAAAGTGATGAACCGAGTCCAATAATTAGTGAAAACCTGACTGGAATAGCTACTGGAAGCTTGCCGGTCACAACGCATCGAGAATCGGCTTCGTTGGGATCTGACGAATTTTTACGGATTTCCCTAGGAGTACCACTAGGAAAAATCACCAGAATCGAAAAATCGTAAAAAGTGGTGAAATTTTTGATCCGAGTCAAATAATTCGGGAAAACCTGACTGGAATAGCTACTGGAAGCTTGCCGGTCTCAACGCATCGAGAATCGGCTTCGTCGGGATCTGACGAATTTTTACGGATTTTCCTAGGGGTACCACTAGGGAAAATCACCAGAATCGAAAAAATCGTAAAAAGTGGTGAACCGAGTCCAATAATTCGGGAAAACCTGACTGGAATAGCTACTGGATGCTTGCCGGTCACAACGCATCGAGAATCGGCTTCGTCCGGATCTGACGAAATTTTACGGATTTATCTAGGGGTACCACTAGGGAAAATCACCAGAATCGAAAAATCGTAAAAAGTGGTGAACCGAGTCCAATAATTCGGGAAAACCTGACTGGAATAGCTACTGGATGCTTGCCGTTCACAACGCATCGAGAATCGGCTTCGTCTGGATCTGACGAAATTTTACGGATTTCCCTAGGGGTACCACTAGGGAAAATCACCAGAATCGAAAAATCGTAAAAAGTGGTGAAATTCTGGATCCGAGTCCATTAATTCGGAAAAACCTGACTGGAATAGCTACTGGAAGCTTGTCGGTCACAACGTATCGAGAATCGGCTTCGTCGGGATCTGACGAATTTTTACGGATTTCCCTAGGAGTACCACTAGGGAAAATCACCAGAATCGAAAAATCGTAAAAAGTGGTGAACCGAGTCCAATTATTCGGGAAAACCTGACAATAATAGCAACTGGAAGCTTGCCGGTCACCACGCATCGAGAATCAGCTTCGTCGGCATCTGACGAATTTTTACGGATTTCCCTAGGGGTACCACTAGGGAAAATCACCAGAATCGAAAAATCGTAAAAAGTGGTGAACCGAGTCCAATAATTCGGGAAAACCTGACTGGAATAGCCACTGGAAACGTGCCGGTCACAACGCATCGAGAATCGGCTTCATCGGGATCTGACGAATTTTTACTGATTTTCCTAGGGGTACCACTACGGAAAATCACCAGAATCGGAAAATCGTAAAAAGTGGTGAAATTTTGGATCCGAGTCCAATAATTCAAGAAAACCTGACTGGAATAGCTACTGGAAGCTTGCCGATCACAACGACACGAGAATCGGCTTCGTCGGGATCTGACGAATTTTTACGGATTTCCCTAGGAGTACCACTAGGAAAAATCACCAGAATCGAAAAATCGTAAAAAGTGGTGAAATTTTGGATCCGAGTCAAATAATTCGGGAAAACCTGACTGGAATAGCTACTGGAAGCTTGCCGATCACAACGACACGAGAATTGGCTTCGTCGGGATCTGACGAATTTTTACAGATTTCCCTAGAGGTACCACTAGGGAAAATCACCAGAATCGAAAAATCATAAAAAGTGGTGAACCGAGTCCAATAATTCGGGAAAATCTGACTGGAATAGCTACTGAAAGCTTGCCGGTCACAACGAATCAAGAATCGGCTTCATCGGGATCTGACGAATTTTTACGGATTTTCCTAGGGGTACCACTAGGAAAAATCACCAGAATCGAAAAATCGTAAAAAGTAGTGAACCGAGTCCAATTATTCGGGAAAACCTGACTGGAATAGCTACTGGAATCTTGCCGGTCACCAAGCATCGAGAATCGGCTTCGTCGGGATCAGACGAATTTTTACGGATTTCCCTAGGGGTACCACTAGGGAAAATCACCAGAATCGAAAAATCGTAAAAAGTGGTGAACCGAGTCCAATAATTCGGGAAAACCTGACTGGAATAGCTACTGGATGCTTACCGGTCACAACGCATCGAGAATCGGCTTCGTCCGGATCTGACTAAATTTTACGGATTTCCCTAGGGGTAGTACCACTAGGGAAAATCACAAGAATCGAAAAATCATAAAATGTGGTGAAATTTTTGATCCGAGTCCAATAATTCGAGAAAACCTGACTGGAATAGCTACTGGAAGCTTGCCGATCACAACGCATCGAGAATCGGCTTCGTCGGGATCTGACGAATTTTTACGGATTTCCCTAGGGGTACCACTGGAGAAAATCACCAGAATCGAAAAATCGTAAAAAGTGGTGAACCGGGTCAAATAATTCGGGAAAACCTGACTGGAATAGCTATTGGAAGCTTGCCGGTCACAACGCATTGAGAATCGGCTTCGTCGGGATCTGACGAATTTTTACGGATTTCCCTAGGGGTACCACTAGGGAAAATCACCAGAATCGAAAAATCGTAAAAAGTGGTGAACCGAGTCCAATAATTAGGGAAAACCTGACTGGAATAGCTACTGGAAGCGTGCCGGTCACAACGCATCGAGAATCGGCTTCGTCGGGATCTGACGAATTTTTACTGATTTCCCTAGGGGTACCACTAGGGAAAATCACCAGAATCGAAAAATCATAAAAAGTGGTGAAATTTTGGATCCGAGTCAAATAATTCGGGAAAACCTGACTGGAATAGCTACTGGAAGCTTGCCGATCACAACGCATCGAGAATCGGCTTCGTCGGGATCTGACGAATTTTTACGGATTTCCCAAGGGGTACCACTAGGGAAAATCATCAGAATCGAAAAATCGTAAAAAGTGGTGAACCGAGTCCAATAATTCGGGAAAACCTGACTGGAATAGCTACAGGAAGCTTGCCGGTCACAACGAATTGAGAATCGGCTTCGTCGGGATCTGACGAATTTTTACGGATTTCCCTAGCGGTACCACTAGGAAAAATCACCAGAATCGAAAAATCGTAAAAAGTGGTGAACCGAGTCCAATTATTCGGGAAAACCTGACTGGAATAGCTACTGGAATCTTGCCGGTCACCACGCATCGAGAATCGACTTCGTCGGGATCTGACGAATTTTTACGGATTTTCCTAGGGGTACCACTAGGGAAAATCACCAGAATCGAAAAATCGTAAAAAATGGTGAACCGAGTCCAATAATTCGGGAAAACCTGACTGGAATAGCTACTGGATGCTTGCCGGTCACAACGCATCGAGAATCGGCTTCGTCCGGATCTGACGAATTTTTACGGATTTCCCTAGGGGTACCACTAGGGAAAATCACCAGAATCGAAAAATCGTAAAAAGTGGTGAACCGAGTCCAATTATTCTGGAAAACCTGACTGGAAGCTTGCCGGTCACAACGCATCGAGAATCGGCTTCGTCGGGATCTGACGAATTATTACGGATTTCCCTAGGGGTACCACTAGGGAAAATCACCAGAATCGAAAAATCGTAAAAAGTGGTGAAATTTTGGATCCGAGTCCAATAATTCGGGAAAACCTGACTGGAATAGCTACTGGAAGCTTTCCGGTCACAACGCATCGAGAATCGGCTTCGTCGAGATCTGACAAATTTTTACGAATTTCCCTAGGGGTACCACTAGGGAAAATCACCAGAATCGAAAAATCGTAAAAAGTAGGGGTACCACTAGGGAAAATCACCAGAATCGAAAAATCGTAAAAAGTGGTGAAATTTTGGATCCGAGTCCAATAATTCGGGAAAACCTGACTGGAATAGCTACTGGAAGCTTTCCGGTCACAACGCATCGAGAATCGGCTTCGTCGAGATCTGACAAATTTTTACGAATTTCCCTAGGGGTACCACTAGGGAAAATCACCAGAATCGAAAAATCGTAAAAAGTGGTGAACCGAGTCCAATAATTTGGGAAAACCTGACTGGAATAGCTACTGGAAGCTTGCCGGTCACAACGCATCGAGAATCGGCTTCGTCGAGATCTGACGAATTTTACGAATTTTCCTAGGGGTACCACTAGGAAAAATCACCAGAATCGAAAAATCGTAAAAAGTGGTGAACCGAGTCCAATAATTCGGGAAAACCTGACTGGAATAGCTACTGGAAGCTTGCCGGTCACAACGCATCGAGAATCGGCTTCGTCGGGATCTGAGAAATTTTTACGGATTTCCCTAGGGGTACCACTAGGGAAAATCACCAGAATCGAAAAATCGTAAAAAGTGGTGAACCGAGTCCAATAATTCGGGAAAACCTGACTGGAATAGCTACTGGATGCTTGCCGGTCACAACGCATCGAGAATCGTCTTCGTCCGGATCTGACGAAATTTTACGGATTTCCCTAGGGGTAGTACCACTAGGGAAAATTACAAGAATCGAAAAATCATAAAATGTGGTGAAATTTTTGATCCGAGTCTAATAATTCGAGAAAACCTGACTGGAATAGCTACTGGAAGCTTGCCGGTCACAACGCATCGAGAATCGGCTTCGTCGGGATCTGACGAATTTTTACGGATTTCCCTAGGGGTACCACTGGGGAAAATCATGAGAATCGAAAAATCGTAAAAAGTGGTGAACCGAGTCCAATAATTCGTGAAAACCTGACTGGAATAGCTATTGGAAGCTTGCCGGTCACAACGCATCGAGAATCGGCTACGTCGGGATCTGACGAATTTTTACGGATTTTCCTAGGGGTATCACTAGGAAAAATTACCAGAATCGAAAAATCGTAAAAAGTGGTGAACCGAGTCCAATTATTTGGGAAAATCTGACTGGAATAGCGACATGAAGCTTGCCGGTCACAACGCATCGAGAATCGGCTTCGTCAGGATCTGACGAATTTTTACGGATTTTTCTAGGGTACCACTAGGAAAAATCACCAGAATCGAAAAATCGTAAAAAGTGGTGAACCGAGTTCAATAATTCGGGAAAACCTGACTGGAATAGCTACTGGAAACTTGCCGGTCACAACGCATCGAGAATCGGCTTCGTCGGGATCTGACAAATTTTTACGGATTTTCTTAGGGGTACCACTGGGGAAAATCACCAGAATCGAAAAATCGTAAAAAGTGGTGAACCGAGTCCAATAATTCAGGAAAACCTGACTGGAATAGCTACTGGAAGCTTGCCGGTGACAACGCATCAAGAATCGGCCTCGTCGGGATCTGACGAATTTTTACGGATTTCCCTAGGGGTACCACTAGGGAAAATCACCAGAATCGAAAAATCGTAAAAAGTGGTGAACCGAGTCCAATTATTCCGGAAAACCTGACTGGAAGCTTGCCGGTCACAACACATCGAGAATCGGCTTCGTCGGGATCTGACGAATTATTACGGATTTCCCTAGGGGTTCCACTAGGGAAAATCACCAGAATCGAAAAATCGTAAAAAGTGGTGAAATTTTGGATCCGAGTCCAATAATTCGGGAAAACCTGACTGGAATAGCTACTGGAAGCTTTCCGGTCACAACGCATCGAGAATCGGCTTCGTCGAGATCTGACAAATTTTTACGAATTTCCCTAGGGGTACCACTAGGGAAAATCACCAGAATCGAAAAATCGTAAAAAGTGGTGAACCGAGTCCAATAATTTGGGAAAACCTGACTGGAATAGCTACTGGAAGCTTGCCGGTCACAACGCATCGAGAATCGTCTTTGTCGAGATCTGACGAATTTTACGGATTTTCCTAGGGGTACCACTAGGGAAAATCACCAGAATCGAAAAATCGTAAAAAGTGGTGAACCGAGTCCAATAATTCGGGAAAACCTGACTGGAATAGCTACTGGAAGCTTGCCGGTCACAACGCATCGAGAATCGGCTTCGTCGGGATCTGAGAAATTTTTACGGATTTCCCTAGGGGTACCACTAGGGAAAATCACCAGAATCGAAAAATCGTAAAAAGTGGTGAACCGAGTCCAATAATTCGGGAAAACCTGACTGGAATAGCTACAGGAAGCTTGCCGGTCACAACGAATTGAGAATCGGCTTCGTCGGGATCTGACGAATTTTTACGGATTTCCCTAGCGGTACCACTAGGAAAAATCACCAGAATCGAAAAATCGTAAAAAGTGGTGAACCGAGTCCAATTATTCGGGAAAACCTGACTGGAATAGCTACTGGAATCTTGCCGGTCACCACGCATCGAGAATCGGCTTCGTCGGGATCTGACGAATTTTTACGGATTTTCCTAGGGGTACCACTAGGGAAAATCACCAGAATCGAAAAATCATAAAAAGTGGTGAACCGAGTCTAATAATTCGGGAAAACCTGACTGGAATAGCTACTGGATGCTTGCCGGTCAAAACGCATCGAGAATCGGCTTCGTCCGGATCTGACGAAATTTTACGGATTTATCTAGGGGTAGTACCACTAGGGAAAATCACAAGAATCGAAAAATCATAAAATGTGGTGAAATTTTTGATCCGAGTCTAATAATTCGAGAAAACCTGACTGGAATAGCTACTGGAAGCTTGCCGGTCACAACGCATCGAGAATCGGCTTCGTCGGGATCTGACGAATTTTTACGGATTTCCCTAGGGGTACCACTGGGGAAAATCATGAGAATCGAAAAATCGTAAAAAGTGGTGAACCGAGTCCAATAATTCGTGAAAACCTGACTGGAATAGCTACTGGAAGCTTGCCGGTCACAACGCATCGAGAATCGGCTACGTCGGGATCTGACGAATTTTTACGGATTTTCCTAGGGGTATCACTAGGAAAAATCACCAGAATCGAAAAATCGTAAAAAGTGGTGAACCGAGTCCAATTATTCGGGAAAATCTGACTGGAATAGCGACATGAAGCTTGCCGGTCACAACGCATCGAGAATCGGCTTCGTCAGGATCTGACGAATTTTTACGGATTTCCCTAACGTACCACTAGGAAAAATCACCAGAATCGAAAAATCGTAAAAAGTGGTGAACCGAGTTCAATAATTCGGGAAAACCTGACTGGAATAGCTACTGGAAGCTTGCCGGTCACAACGCATCGAGAATCGGCTTCGTCGGGATCTGACAAATTTTTACGGATTTTCCTAGGGGTACCACTGGGGAAAATCACCAGAATCGAAAAATCGTAAAGAGTGGTGAACCGAGTCCAATAATTCAGGAAAACCTGACTGGAATAGCTACTGGAAGCTTGCCGGTGACAACGCATCGAGAATCGGCCTCGTCGGGATCTGACGAATTTTTACGGATTTCCCTAGGGGTACCACTAGGGAAAATCACTAGAATCGAAAAATCGTAAAAAGTGGTGAACCGAGTCCAATTATTCCGGAAAACCTGACTGGAAGCTTTCCGGTCACAACGCATCGAGAATCGGCTTCGTCGGGATCTGACGAATTATTACGGATTTCCCTAGGGGTACCACTAGGGAAAATCACCATAATCGAAAAATCGTAAAAAGTGGTGAAATTTTGGATCCGAGTCCAATAATTCGGGAAAACCTGACTGGAATAGCTACTGGAAGCTTTCCGGTCACAACGCATCGAGAATCGGCTTCGTCGAGATCTGACAAATTTTTACGAATTTCCCTAGGGGTACCACTAGGGAAAATCACCAGAATCGAAAAATCGTAAAAAGTGGTGAACCGAGTCCAATAATTCGGGAAAACCTCACTGGAATAGATACTGGAAGCTTGCCGGTCACAACGCATCGAGAATCTGCTTCGTCGGGATCTGACGAATTTTTACGGATTTCCCTAGGGGTACCACTAGGAAAAATCACCAGAATCGAAAAATCGTAAAAAGTGGTGAACCGAGTCCAATAATTCGGGAAAACCGGACTAGAATAGCTACTGGAAGCTTGCCGGTCACAACGCATCGAGAATCGGCTTCGTCGAGATCTGACGAATTTTTACGGATTTCCCTAGGGGTACCACTCGGGAAAATCACCAGAATCGAAAAATTGTAAAAAGTGGTAAACCGAGTCCAATAATTCGGGAAAACCTGACTGGAATAGCTACTGGAATCTTGCCGGTCACAACGTATCGAGAATCGGCTTCGTCGGGATCTGACGAATTTTTACGGATTTTCCTAGGGGTACCACTAGGGAAAATCACCAGAATCGAAAAATCGTAAAAAGTGGTGAACCGAGTCCAATAATTCGGGAAAACCTGACTGGAATAGCTACTAGAAGCTTGCCGGTCACAACGCATCGAGAATCGGCTTCGTCGGGATCTGACGAATTTTTACGGATTTCCCTAGGGGTACCACTAGGGAAAATCACCAGAATCAAAAAATCGTAAAAAGTGGTGAACCGAGTCCAATAATTCGGGAAAACCGGACTGGAATAGCTACTGGAAGCTTGCCGGTCACAACGCATCGAGAATCGGCTTCGTCGGGATCTGACGAATTTTTACGGATTTCCCTAGGGGTACCACTAGGGAAAATCACCAGAATCGAAAAATCGTAAAAAGTGGTGAACCGAGTCCAATAATTCGGGAAAACCTGACTGGAATAGATACTAGAAGCTTGCCGGTCACAACACATCGAGAATCGGCTTCGTCAGGATCTGATGAATTTTTACGGATATCCCTAGGGGTACCACTAGGGAAAATCACCAGAATCGAAAAATCTTAAAAAATTGTGAAATTTTGGATCCGAGTTCAATAATTCGGGAAAACCTGACTGGAATAGCTACTGGAAGCTTCCGGTCACAACGCATCGAGAATCGGCTTCGTCGGGATCTGACGAATTTTTACGGATTTCCCTAGGGGTACCACTAGGGAAAATCACCATAATCGAAAAATCGTAAAAAGTGGTGAACCGAGTCCAATAATTCGGGAAAACCTGACTGGAATAGCTACTGGAAGCTTGCCGGTCACAACGCATCGAGAATCGGCTTCGTCGGGATCTGAGAAATTTTTACGAATTTCCCTAGGGGTACCACTAGGAAAAATCACCAGAATCGAAAAATCGTAAAAAGTGGTGAACCGAGTCCAATAATTCGGGAAAACCTGACTGGAATAGCTACTAGAAGCTCGCCGGTCACAACGCATCGAGAATCGGCTTCGTCGGGATCTGAGAAATTTTTACGGATTTCCCTAGCGGTACCACTAGGGAAAATCACCAGAATCGAAAAATCGTAGAAAGTGGTGAACCGAGTCCAATAATTCGGGAAAACCTGACTGGAATAGCTACAGGAAGCTTGTCGGTCACAACGAATTGAGAATCGGCTTCGTCGGGATCTGACGAATTTTTACGGATTTCCCTAGCGGTACCACTAGGAAAAATCACCAGAATCGAAAAATCGTAAAAAGTGGTGAACCGAGTCCAATTATTCGGGAAAACCTGACTGGAATAGCTACTGGAATCTTGCCGGTCACCACGCATCGAGATTCGGCTTCGTCGGGATCTGACGAATTTTTACGGATTTTCCTAGGGGTACCACTAGGGAAAATCACCAGAATCGAAAAATCGTAAAAAGTGGTGAACCGAGTCCAATAATTCGGGAAAACCTGACTGGAATAGCTACTGGATGCTTGCCGGTCACAACGCATCGAGAATCGGCTTCGTTGGGATCTGAGAAATTTTTACGAATTTCCCTAGGGGTACCACTAGGAAAAATCACCAGAATCGAAAAATCGTAAAAAGTGGTGAACCGAGTCCAATAATTCGGGAAAACCTGACTGGAATAGCTACTGGAAGCTCGCCGGTCACAACGCATCGAGAATCGGCTTCGTCGGGATCTGAGAAATTTTTACGGATTTCCCTAGGGGTACCACTAGGGAAAATCACCAGAATCGAAAAATCGTAAAAAGTGGTGAACCGAGTCCAATAATTCGTGAAAACCTGACTGGAATAGCTACTGGAAGCTTGCCGGTCACAACGCATCGAGAATCGGCTACGTCGGGATCTGACGAATTTTTACGGATTTTCCTAGGGGTATCACTAGGAAAAATCACCAGAATCGAAAAATCGTAAAAAGTGGTGAACCGAGTCCAATTATTCGGGAAAATCTGACTGGAATAGCGACATGAAGCTTGCCGGTCACAACGCATCGAGAATCGGCTTCGTCAGGATCTGACGAATTTTTACGGATTTCCCTAGGGTACCACTAGGAAAAATCACCAGAATCGAAAAATCGTAAAAAGTGGTGAACCGAGTTCAATAATTCGGGAAAACCTGACTGGAATAGCTACTGGAAGCTTGCCGGTCACAACGCATCGAGAATCGGCTTCGTCGGGATCTGACAAATTTTTACGGATTTTCCTAGGGGTACCACTGGGGAAAATCACCAGAATCGAAAAATCGTAAAAAGTGGTGAACCGAGTCCAATAATTCAGGAAAACCTGACTGGAATAGCTACTGGAAGCTTGCCGGTGACAACGCATCGAGAATCGGCCTCGTCGGGATCTGACGAATTTTTACGGATTTCCCTAGGGGTACCACTAGGGAAAATCACCAGAATCGAAAAATCGTAAAAAGTGGTGAACCGAGTCCAATTATTCTGGAAAACCTGACTGGAAGCTTGCCGGTCACAACGCATCGAGAATCGGCTTCGTCGGGATCTGACGAATTATTACGGATTTCCCTAGGGGTACCACTAGGGAAAATCACCATAATCGAAAAATCGTAAAAAGTGGTGAAATTTTGGATCCGAGTCCAATAATTCGGGAAAACCTGACTGGAATAGCTACTGGAAGCTTTCCGGTCACAACGCATCGAGAATCGGCTTCGTCGAGATCTGACAAATTTTTACGAATTTCCCTAGGGGTACCACTAGGGAAAATCACCAGAATCGAAAAATCGTAAAAAGTGGTGAACCGAGTCCAATAATTTGGGAAAACCTGACTGGAATAGCTACTGGAAGCTTGCCGGTCACAACGCATCGAGAATCGGCTTCGTCGAGATCTGACGAATTTTACGGATTTTCCTAGGGGTACCACTAGGGAAAATCACCAGAATCGAAAAATCGTAAAAAGTGGTGAACCGAGTCCAATAATTCGGGAAAACCTGACTGGAATAGCTACTGGAAGCTTGCCGGTCACAACGCATCGAGAATCGGCTTCGTCGGGATCTGATAAATTTTTACGAATTTCCCTAGGGGTACCACTAGGGAAAATCACCAGAATCGAAAAATCGTAAAAAGTGGTGAACCGAGTCCAATAATTCGGAAAACCTGACTGGAATAGCTACTGGAAGCTTGCCGGTCACAACGCATCGAGAATCGGCTTCGTCGGTATCTGACGAATTTTTACGGATTTTCCTAGGGTTACCACTAGGAAAAATCACCAGAATCGAAAAATTGTAAAAAGTGGTAAACCGAGTCCAATAATTCGGGAAAACCTGACTGGAATAGCTACTGGAATCTTGCCGGTCACAACGTATCGAGAATCGGCTTCGTCGGGATCTGACGAATTTTTACGGATTTTCCTAGGGGTACCACTAGGGAAAATCAACAGAATCGAAAAATCGTAAAAAGTGGTGAACCGAGTCCAATAATTCGGGAAAACCTGACTGGAATAGCTACTAGAAGCTTGCCGGTCACAACGCATCGAGAATCGGCTTCGTCGGGATCTGACGAATTTTTACGGATTTCCCTAGGGGTACCACTAGGGAAAATCACCAGAATCGAAAAATCGTAAAAAGTGTTGAACCGAGTCCAATAATTTGGGAAAACCGGACTGGAATAGCCACTGGAAGCTTGCCGGTCACAACGCATCGAGAATCAGCTTCGTCGGGATCTGACGAATTTTTACGGATTTCCCTAGGGGTACCACTAGGGAAAATCACCAGAATCGAAAAATCGTAAAAAGTGGTGAACCGAGTCCAATAATTTGGGAAAACCTTACTGGAATAGATACTGGAAGCTTGCCGGTCACAACACATCGAGAATCGGCTTCGTCAGGATCTGACGAATTTTTACGGATTTCCCTAGGGGTACCACTAGGGAAAATCACCAGAATCGAAAAATCTTAAAAAATGGTGAAATTTTGGATCCGAGTTCAATAATTCGGGAAAACCTCACTGGAATAGCTATTGGAAGCTTCCGGTCACAACGCATCGAAAATCGGCTTCGTCGGGATCTGACGAATTTTTACGGATTTTCCTAGGGGTACCACTAGGGAAAATCACCAGAATCGAAAAATCGTAAAAAGTGGTGAACCGAGTCCAATAATTCGGGAAAACCTGACTGGAATAGCTACTGGAAGCTTGCCGGTCACAACGCATCGAGAATCGGCTTCGTCGGGATCTGACGAATTTTTACGGATTTTCCTAGGGGTACCACTAGGGAAAATCACCAGAATCGAAAAATCATAAAAAGTGGTGAACCGAGTCCAATAATTCGGGAAAACCTCACTGGAATAGATACTGGAAGCTTGCCGGTCACAACGCATCGAGAATCTGCTTCGTCGGGATCTGACGAATTTTTACGGATTTCCCTAGGGGTACCACTAGGAAAAATCACCAGAATCGAAAAATCGTAAAAAGTGGTGAACCGAGTCCAATAATTCGGGAAAACCGGACTAGAATAGCTACTGGAAGCTTGCCGGTCACAACGCATCGAGAATCGGCTTCGTCGAGATCTGACGAATTTTTACGGATTTCCCTAGGGGTACCACTCGGGAAAATCACCAGAATCGAAAAATTGTAAAAAGTGGTAAACCGAGTCCAATAATTCGGGAAATCCTGACTGGAATAGCTACTGGAATCTTGCCGATCACAACGTATCGAGAATCGGCTTCGTCGGTATCTGACGAATTTTTACGGATTTTCCTAGGGGTACCACTAGGGAAAATCACCAGAATCGAAAAATCGTAAAAAGTGGTGAACCGAGTCCAATAATTCGGGAAAACCTGACTGGAATAGCTACTAGAAGCTTGCCGGTCACAACGCATCGAGAATCGGCTTCGTCGGGATCTGACGAATTTTTACGGATTTCCCTAGGGGTACCACTAGGGAAAATCATCAGAATCAAAAAATCGTAAAAAGTGGTGAACCGAGTCCAATAATTCGGGAAAACCGGACTGGAATAGCTACTGGAAGCTTGCCGGTCACAACGCATCGAGAATCGGCTTCGTCGGGATCTGACGAATTTTTACGGATTTCCCTAGGGGTACCACTAGGGAAAATCACCAGAATCGAAAAATCGTAAAAAGTGGTGAACCGAGTCCAATAATTCGGGAAAACCTGACTGGAATAGATACTGGAAGCTTGCTGGTCACAACACATCGAGAATCGGCTTCGTCAGGATCTGATGAATTTTTACGGATATCCCTAGGGGTACCACTAGGGAAAATCACCAGAATCGAAAAATCTTAAAAAATTGTGAAATGTTGGATCCGAGTTCAATAATTCGGGAAAACCTGACTGGAATAGCTACTGGAAGCTTCCGGTCACAACGCATCGAGAATCGGCTTCGTCGGGATCTGACGAATTTTTACGGATTTCCCTAGGGGTACCACTAGGGAAAATCACCATAATCGAAAAATCGTAAAAAGTGGTGAACCGAGTCCAATAATTCGGGAAAACCTGACTGGAATAGTTACTGGAAGCTTGCCGGTCACAACGCATCGAGAATCGGCTTCGTCGGGATCTGACGAATTTTTACGGATTTTCCTAGGGGTACCACTAGGGAAAATCACCAGAATCGAAAAATCGTAAAAAGTGGTGAACCGAGTCCAATAATTTGGGAAAACCGGACTGGAATAGCTACTGGAAGCTTGCCGGTCACAACGCATCGAGAATCAGCTTCGTCAGGATCTGACAAATTTTTACGGATTTCCCTAGGGGTACCACTAGGGAAAATCACCAGAATCGAAAAATCGTAAAAAGTGGTGAACCGAGTCCAATAATTTGGGAAAACCTGACTGGAATAGCTACTGGAAGCTTGCCGGTCACAACACATCGAGAATCGGCTTCGTCAGGATCTGACGAATTTTTACGGATTTTCCTAGGGGTACCACTAGGGAAAATCACCAGAATCGAAAAATCTTAAAAGTGGTGAAATTTTGGATCCGAGTCCAATAATTCGGGAAAACCTGACTGCAATAGCTACTGGAAGCTTCCGGTCACAACGCATCGAGAATCGGCTTAATCGGGATCTGACGAATTTTTACGGATTTCCCTAGGGGTACCTCTAGGGAAAATCACCAGAATCGAAAAATCGTAAAAAGTGGTGAATCGAGTCCAATAATTCGGGAAAACCTGACTGGAATAGCTACCGGAAGCTTGCCGGTCACAACGCATCGAGAATCGGCTTCGTCGGGATATGACGAATTTTTACGGATTTCCCTAGGGGTACCACTAGGGAAAATCACCAGAATCGAAAAATCGTAAAAAGTGGTGTACCGAGTCCAATAATTCGGGAAAACCTGACTGGAATAGCTACTGGAAGCTTGCCGGTCACAATGCATCGAGAATCGGCTTCGTCGGGATCTGACGAATTTTTACGGATTTCCCTAGGGGTACCACTCGGAAAAATCACCAGAATCGAAAAATCGTAAAAAGTGGTGAAATTTTTGATCCGAGTCAAATTATTCGGAAAAACCTGACTGGAATAGCAACTGGAAGCTTGCCGGTCATAACGCATCGAGAATCGGCGTCGTCGCGATCTGACGAATTTTTACGGATTTCCCTAGGGGTACCACTAGGGAAAATCACCAGAATTGAAAAAATCGTAAAAAGTGGTGAACCGAGTCCAATAATTCGGGAAAAGCTGACTGGAATAGCTACTGGAAGCTTGCCGGTCACAACGCATCGAGAATCGGTTTCGTCGGGTTCTAACGAATTTTTACGGATTTTCTTAGGTGTACCACTAGGGAAAATCACCAGAATCGAAAAATCGTAAAAAGTGGTGATCCGAGTCCAATAATTCGGGAAAACCTGACTGGAATAGCTACTGGAAGCTTGCCGGTCACAACGCATCGAGAATTGGCTTCGTCGGGATCTGACGAATTTTTACGGATTTCCCTAGGGGTACCACTAGGGAAAATCACCAGAATCGAAAAATCGTAAAAAGTGGTGAAATTTTTGATCCGAGTCCAATAATTCGGGAAAACCTGACTGGAATAGCTACTGGAAACGTGCCGGTCACAACGCATCGAGAATCGGCTTCGTCGAGATCTGACGAATTTTTACGGATTTCCCTAGGGGTACCACTAGGGAAAATCACCAGAATCGAAAAATCGTAAAAAGTGGTGAAATTTTTGATCCGAGTCAAATAATTCAGGAAACCCTGACTGGAATAGCTACTGGAAGCTTGCCGGTCACAATGCATCGAGAATCGGCTTCGTCGGGATCTGACGAATTTTTATGGATTTTCCTAGGGGTACCACTAGGGAAAATCACCAGAATCGAAAAATCGTAAAAAGTGGTGAAATTTTGGATCTGAGTCAAATAATTCAGGAAAACCTGACTGGAATAGCTACTGGAAGCTTGCCAGTCACAATGCATCGAGAATCGGCTACGTCGGGATCTGACGAATTTTTACGGATTTTCCTAGGGGTACCACTAGGAAAAATCACCAGAATCGAAAAATCGTAAAAAGTGGTGAAAGTTTGGAACCGAGTCCAATAATTCGGGAAAACCTGACTGGAATAGATACTAAAAGCTTGCCGGTCACAACACATCGAGAATCGGCTTCGTCAGGATCTGACGAATTTTTACGGATTTCCCTAGGGGTACCACTAGGGAAAATCACCAGAATCGAAAAATCTTAAAAAGTGGTGAAATTTTGGATCCGAGTCCAATAATTCGGGAAAACCTGACTGGAATAGCTACTGGAAGCTTCCGGTCACAACGCATCGAGAATCGGATTCGTCGGGATCTGACAAATTTTTACGGATTTCCCTAGGGGTACCACTCGGAAAAATCACCAGAATCGAAAAATCGTAAAAAGTGGTGAAATTTTGGATCCGAGTCAAATTATTCGGAAAAACCTGACTGGAATAGCAACTGGAAGCTTGCCGGTCATAACGCATCGAGAATCGGCTTCGTCAAGATCTGACGAATTTTTACGGATTTCCCTAGGGGTACCACTAGGGAAAATCACCAGAATCGAAAAATCATAAAAAGTGGTGAACCGAGTCCAATAATTCGAGAAAACCTGACTGGAATAGCTACTGGAAGCTTGCCGGTCACAACGAATCGAGAATCGGCTTCGTCGGGATCTGACGAATTTTTACGGATTTCCCTAGGGGTACCACCAGGGAAAATCACCAGAATCGAAAAATCGTAAAAAGTGGTTAACCGAGTCCAATAATTCGGGAAAACCTGGCTGGAATAGCTACTGGAAGCTTGCCGGTCACAACGCATCGAGAATCGGCTTCGTCGGGATCTGACAAATTTTTACGGATTTCCCTAGGGGTACTACTAGGGAAAATCACCAGAATCGAAAAATCGTAAAAAGTGGTGAACCGAGTCCAATTATTCGGGAAAACCTGACAGGAATAGCTACTGGAAGCTTGCCGGTCACAACGTATCGAGAATCGGCTTCATCGGGATCTGGCGAATTTTTACGGATTTCCCTAGGGGTACCACTAGGGAAAATCACCAGAATCGAAAAATCGTAAAAAGTGGTGATATTTTGGATCCGAGTCCAATAATTCGGGAAAACCTGACTGGAATAGCTACTGGAAGCGTGCCGGTGACAACACATCGAGAATCGGCTTCATCGAGATCTGACGAATTTTTACGGATTTCCCTAGGGGTACCACTAGGAAAAATCACCAGAATCGAAAAATCGTAAAAACGGGTGAAATTTTGGATCCGAGTCAAATAATTCGGGAAAACCTGACTTGAATAGCTACTGGAAGCTTGCCGGTCACAACGCATGGAGAATCGGCTTCGTCGGGATCTGACGAATTTTTACGGATTTTCCCAGGGGTACCACTAGGGAAAATCACCATAATCGAAAAATCGTAAAAAGTGGTGAACCGAGTAAAATAATTCGGGAAAACCTGACTGGAATAGCTACTGAAAGCTTGCCGGTCAGAACGCATAGAGAATCGGTTTCGTCGGGATCTGACGAATTTTTATGGATTTTCCTAGGGGTACCACTAAAGAAAATCACCAGAATCGAAAAATCGTAAAAAGTGGTGAAATTTTGGATCTGAGTAAAATAATTCAGCAAAAACTGACTGGAATAGCTACTAGAAGCTTGCCGGTCACAACGCATCGAGAATCGGCTTCGTCGGGATCTGATGAATTTTTACGGATTTTCCTAGGGGTACCACTAGGGAAAATAACCAGAATCGAAAAATCGTAAAAAGTGGTGAAAGTTTGGATCCGCGTCCAATAATTCGGGAAAACCTGACTGGAATAGATACTGGAAGCTTGCCGGTCAGAACACATCTAGAATCGGCTTCGTCAGGATCTGACGAATTTTTACGGATTTCCCTAGGGGTACCACTAGGGAAAATCACCAGAATCGAAAAATCAAAAAAAGTGGTGAACCGAGTCCAATAATTCGGGAAAACCTGACTGGAATAGCTACTAGAAGCTTGCCGGTCACAAAGCATCGAGAATCGGCTTCGTCGGGATCTGACGAATTTTTACGGATTTTCCTATGGGTACCTCTAGGGAAAATCACCAGAATCGAAAAATCGTAAAAAGTGGTGAATCGAGTTCAATAATTCGGGAAAACCTGACTGGAATAGCTACTGGAAGCTTGCCGGTCACAACGCATCGAGAATCGGCTTCGTCGGGATCTGACGAATTTTTACGGATTTCCCTAGGGGTACCACTAGGGAAAATCACCAGAATCGAAAAATCGTAAAAAGTGGTGTACCGAGTCCAATAATTCGGGAAAACCTGACTGGAATAGCTACTGGAAGCTTGCCGGTCACAATGCATCGAGAATCGACTTCGTCGGGATCTAACGAATTTTTACGGATTTCCCTAGGGGTACCACTCGGAAAAATCACCAGAATCGAAAAATCGTAAAAAGTGGTGAAATTTTGGATCCGAGTCAAATTATTCGGAAAAACCTGACTGGAATAGAACCTGGAAGCTTGCCGGTCATAACGCATCGAGAATCGGCTTCGTCGGGATCTGACGAATTTTTACGAATTTCCCTAGGGGTACCACTAGGGAAAATCACCAGAATTGAAAAATCGTAAAAAGTGGTGAACCGAGTCCAATAATTCGGGAAAACCTGACTGGAATAGCTACTGGAAGCTTGCCGGTCACAACGCATCGAGAATCGGTTTCGTCGGGTTCTAACGAATTTTTACGGATTTTCTTAGGTGTACCACTAGGGAAAATCACCAGAATCGAAAAATCGTAAAAAGTGGTGATCCGAGTCCAATAATTCGGGAAAACCTGACTGGAATAGCTACTGGAAGCTTGCCGGTCACAACGCATCGAGAATCGGCTTCGTCGGGATCTGACGAATTTTTACGGATTTCCCTAGGGGTACCACTCGAAAAAATCACCAGAATCGAAAAATCGTAAAAAGTGGTGAAATTTTGGATCCGAGTCAAATTATTCGGGAAAACCTGACTTGAATAGCTACTGGAAGCTTGCCGGTCAGAACGCATGGAGAATCGGATTCGTCGGGATCTGACGAATTTTTACGGATTTTCCTAGGGGTACCACTAGGGAAAATCACCATAATCGAAAAATCGTAAAAAGTGGTGAACCGAGTCAAATAATTCGGGAAAACCTAACTGGAATAGCTACTGGAAGCTTGCCGGTCAGAACGCATCGAGAATCGGCTTCGTCGGGATCTGACGAATTTTTACGGATTTTCCTAGGGGTACCACTAGGGAAAATCACCAGAATCGAAAAATCGTAAAAAGTGGTGAAATTTCGGATCTGATTCAAATAATTCAGGAAAACCTGACTGGAATAGCTACTGGAAGCTAGCCGGTCACAACGCATCGAGAATCGGCTTCGTCGGGATCTGACCAATTTTTACGGATTTCCCTAGGGGTACCACTAGGGAAAATCACCAGAATCGAAAAATCGTAAAAAGTGGTGATATTTTGGATCCGAGTCCAATAATTCGGGAAAACCTGACTGGAATAGCTACTGGAAGCGTGCCGGTGACAACACATCGAGAATCGGCTTCATCGAGATCTGACGAATTTTTACGGATTTCCCTAGGGGTACCACTAGGAAAAATCACCAGAATCGAAAAATCGTAAAAAACGGGTGAAATTTGGATCCGAGTCAAATAATTCGGGAAAACCTGACTTGAATAGCTACTGGAAGCTTGCCGGTCACAACGCATGGAGAATCGGCTTCGTCGGGATCTGACGAATTTTTACGGATTTTCCCAGGGGTACCACTAGGGAAAATCACCATAATCGAAAAATCGTAAAAAGTGGTGAACCGAGTAAAATAATTCGGGAAAACCTGACTGGAATAGCTACTGAAAGCTTGCCGGTCAGAACGCATAGAGAATCGGTTTCGTCGGGATCTGACGAATTTTTATGGATTTTCCTAGGGGTACCACTAAAGAAAATCACCAGAATCGAAAAATCGTAAAAAGTGGTGAAATTTTGGATCTGAGTAAAATAATTCAGCAAAAACTGACTGGAATAGCTACTAGAAGCTTGCCGGTCACAACGCATCGAGAATCGGCTTCGTCGGGATCTGATGAATTTTTACGGATTTTCCTAGGGGTACCACTAGGGAAAATAACCAGAATCGAAAAATCGTAAAAAGTGGTGAAAGTTTGGATCCGCGTCCAATAATTCGGGAAAACCTGACTGGAATAGATACTGGAAGCTTGCCGGTCAGAACACATCTAGAATCGGCTTCGTCAGGATCTGACGAATTTTTACGGATTTCCCTAGGGGTACCACTAGGGAAAATCACCAGAATCAAAAAATCAAAAAAAGTGGTGAACCGAGTCCAATAATTCGGGAAAACCTGACTGGAATAGCTACTAGAAGCTTGCCGGTCACAAAGCATCGAGAATCGGCTTCGTCGGGATCTGACGAATTTTTACGGATTTTCCTATGGGTACCTCTAGGGAAAATCACCAGAATCGAAAAATCGTAAAAAGTGGTGAATCGAGTTCAATAATTCGGGAAAACCTGACTGGAATAGCTACTGGAAGCTTGCCGGTCACAACGCATCGAGAATCGGCTTCGTCGGGATCTGACGAATTTTTACGGATTTCCCTAGGGGTACCACTAGGGAAAATCACCAGAATCGAAAAATCGTAAAAAGTGGTGTACCGAGTCCAATAATTCGGGAAAACCTGACTGGAATAGCTACTGGAAGCTTGCCGGTCACAATGCATCGAGAATCGACTTCGTCGGGATCTAACGAATTTTTACGGATTTCCCTAGGGGTACCACTCGGAAAAATCACCAGAATCGAAAAATCGTAAAAAGTGGTGAAATTTTGGATCCGAGTCAAATTATTCGGAAAACCTGACTGGAATAGAACCTGGAAGCTTGCCGGTCATAACGCATCGAGAATCGGCTTCGTCGGGATCTGACGAATTTTTACGAATTTCCCTAGGGGTACCACTAGGGAAAATCACCAGAATTGAAAAATCGTAAAAAGTGGTGAACCGAGTCCAATAATTCGGGAAAACCTGACTGGAATAGCTACTGGAAGCTTGCCGGTCACAACGCATCGAGAATCGGCTTCATCGGGATCTGACGAATTTTTACGGATTTCCCTAGGGGTACCACTAGGGAAAATCACCAGAATTGAAAAATCGTAAAAAGTGGTGAACCGAGTCCAATAATTCGGGAAAACCTGACTGGAATAGCTACTGGAAGCTTCCGGTCACAACGCATCGAGAATCTGCTTCGTCGGGATCTGACGAATTTTTACGGATTTCCCTAGGGGTAGCACTAGGGAAAATCACCAGAATCGAAAAATCGTAAAAAGTGGTGTACCGAGTCCAATAATTCGGGAAAACCTGACTGGAATAGCTACTGGAAGCTTGCCGGTCACAACGCATCGAGAATCGGCTTCGTCGAGATCTGACAAATTTTTACGGATTTCCCTAGGGGTACCACTCGGAAAAATCACCAGAATCGAAAAATCGTAAAAAGTGGTGAAATTTTGGATCCGAGTCAAATTATTCGGAAAAACCTGACTGGAATAGCAACTGGAAGCTTGCCGGTCATAACGCATCGAGAATCGGCTTCGTCGGGATCTGACGAATTTTTACGGATTTCCCTAGGGGTACCACTAGGGAAAATCACCAGAATCGAAAAATCATAAAAAGTGGTGAACCGAGTCCAATAATTCGAGAAAACCTGACTGGAATAGCTACTGGAAGCTTGCCGGTCACAACGAATCGAGAATCGGCTTCGTCGGGATCTGACGAATTTTTACGGATTTCCCTAGGGGTACCACCAGGGAAAATCACCAGAATCGAAAAATCGTAAAAAGTGGTTAACCGAGTCCAATAATTCGGGAAAACCTGACTGGAATAGCTACTAGAAGCTTGCCGGTCACAACGCATCGAGAATCGGCTTCGTCGGGATCTGACAAATTTTTACGGATTTCCCTAGGGGTACCACTAGGAAAAATCACCAGAATCGAAAAATCGTAAAAAGTGGTGAACCGAGTCCAATTATTCGGGAAAACCTGACTGGAATAGCTACTGGAAGCTTGCCGGTCACAACGCATCGAGAATCGGCTTCATCGGGATCTGACGAATTTTTACGGATTTCCCTAGGGGTACCACTAGGGAAAATCACCAGAATCGAAAAATCGTAAAAAGTGGTGATATTTTGGATCCGAGTCCAATAATTCGGGAAAATCTGACTGGAATAGCTACTGGAAGCGTGCCGGTGACAACACATCGAGAATCGGCTTCGTCGAGATCTGACGAATTTTTACGGATTTTCCTAGGGGTACCACTAGGAAAAATCACCAGAATCGAAAAATCATAAAAACTGGTGAAATTTTGGATCCGAGTCAAATAATTCGGGAAAACCTGACTTGAATAGCTACTGGAAGCTTGCCGGTCAGAACGCATGGAGAATCGGATTCGTCGGGATCTGACGAATTTTTACGGATTTTCCTAGGGGTACCACTAGGGAAAATCACCATAATCGAAAAATCGTAAAAAGTGGTGAACCGAGTCAAATAATTCGGGAAAACCTAACTGGAATAGCTACTGGAAGCTTGCCGGTCAGAACGCATCGAGAATCGGCTTCGTCGGGATCTGACGAATTTTTACGGATTTTCCTAGGGGTACCACTAGGGAAAATCACCAGAATCGAAAAATCGTAAAAAGTGGTGAAATTTCGGATCTGATTCAAATAATTCAGGAAAACCTGACTGGAATAGCTACTGGAAGCTAGCCGGTCACAACGCATCGAGAATCGGCTTCGTCGGGATCTGACCAATTTTTACGGATTTTCCTAGGGGTACCACTAGGGAAAATAACCAGAATCGAAAAATCGTAAAAAGTGGTGAAAGTTTGGATCCACGTCCAATAATTCGGGAAAACCTGACTGGAATAGATACTGGAAGCTTGCCGGTCACAACACATCTAGAATCGGCTTCGTCAGGATCTGACGAATTTTTACGGATTTCCCTAGGGGTACCACTAGGGAAAATCACCAGAATCGAAAAATCAAAAAAGTGGTGAACCGAGTCCAATAATTCGGGAAAACCTGACTGGAATAGCTACTGGAAGCTTGCCGGTCACAAAGCATCGAGAATCGGCTTCGTCGGGATCTGACGAATTTTTACGGATTTCCCTAGGGGTACCACTAGGGAAAATCACCAGAATCGAAAAATCGTAAAAAGTGGTGAACCGAGTCCAATAATTCGGGAAAACGTGACTGGAATAGCTGCTGGAAGCCGGTCAGAACGCATCGAGAATCGGCTTCGTCGGGATCTGACGAATTTTTACGGATTTCCCTAGGGGTACCACTAGGAAAAATCACAAGAATCGAAAAATCGTAAAAAGTGGTGAACCGAGTCCAATAATTCGTGAAAACTGACTGTAATAGCTACTGGAAGCTTGCGGTCACAACGCATCGAGAATCGGTTTCGTCGGGATCTGACGTATTTTTACGGATTTCCCTAGGGGTACCACTAGGGAAAATCACCATAATCGAAAAATCGTAAAAATTGGTGAACCGAGTCCAATAATTTGGGAAAACCTGACTGGAATAGCTACTAGAAGCTTGCCGGTCACAACGCATCGAGAATCGGCTTCGTCGGGATCTGACGAATTTTTACGGATTTCCTAGGGTACTAGGGGAAATCACCAGGAATCCGAAAATCGTAAAAAGTGGTTAACGAGTCCAATAATTCGGGAAAACCTGACTGGAAGTGCTACTGGAAGCTTGCCGGTCACAACGCATCGAGAATCGGTTTCGTCGGGATCTGACGAATTTTTACGGATTTTCCTAGGGGTACCATTAGGGAAAATCACCAGAATCGAAAAATCGTAAAAAGTGGTGAACCGAGTCCAATAATTCGGGAAAACCTGACTGGAATAGCTACTAGAAACTTGCCGGTCACAACGCATCGAGAATCAGCTTCGTCGGGATCTGACGAATTTTTACGAATTTTCCTAGGGGTACCACTAGGGAAAATCACCAGAATCGAAAAATCGTAAAAAGTGGTGAAATTTTGGATCTGAGTCAAATAATTTCGGAAAACCTTACAGGAATAGCTGCTGGAAGCTTTCCGGTCACAACGCATCGAGAATCGGATTCGTCGGGATCTGACGAATTTTTACGAATTTTCCTAGGGGTACCACTAGGGAAAATCACCAGAATCGAAAAATCGTAAAAAGTGGTTGAAAGTTTGGATCCGAGTCCAATAATTTGGGAAAACCTGACTGCAATAGATACTGGAAGCTTGCCGGTCACAACACATCGAGAATCGGCTTCGTCAGGATCTGACGAATTTTTACGGATTTCCCTAGGGGTACCACTAGGGAAAATCACCAGAATCGAAAAATCTTAAAAAGTGGTGAAATTTTGGATCCGAGTCCAATAATTCGGGAAAACCTGACTGGAATAGCTACTGGAAGCTTCCGGTCACAACGCATCGAGAATCGGCTTCGTCGGGATCTGACGAATTTTTACGGATTTCCCTAGGGGTACCACTAGGGAAAATCACCAGAATCGAAAAATCAAAAGAAGTGGTGAACCGAGTCCAATAATTCGGGAAAACCTGACTGGAATAGCTACTGGAAGCTTGCCGGTCACAAAGCATCGAGAATCGGCTTCGTCGGGATCTGACGAATTTTTACGGATTTCCCTAGGGGTACCACTAGGAAAAATCACTAGAATCGAAAAATCGTAAAAAGTGGTGAAATTTTGGATCCGAGCCCAATAATTCGGGAAAACCTGACTGGAATAGCTACTGGAAGCTTGCCGATCACAACGCATCGAGAATCGGCTTTGTCGGGATCTAACGAATTTTTACGGATTTCCCTAGGGGTACCACTAGGGAAAATCACCAGAATCGAAAAATCATAAAAAGTGGTGAACCGAGTCCAATAATTCGGGAAAACTGACTGGAATAGATACTGGAAGCTTGACGGTCACAACGCATCGAGAATCGGCTTCGTCGGGATCTGACGAATTTTTACGGATTTCCCTAGGGGTACCACTAGGGAAAATCACAAGAATCGAAAAATCGTAAAAAGTGGTTAAATTTTGGATCCGATTCCAATAATTCGGGAAAACCTGACTGGAATAGCTACTGAAAGCTTGCCGGTCACAACGCATCGAGAATCGGTTTCGTCGGGATCTGATGAATTTTTACGGATTTCCCTAGGGGTACCACTATGGAAAATCACCAGAATTGAAAAATCGTAAAAAGTGGTGAACCGAGTCCAATAATTCGGGAAAACCTGACTGGAATAGCTACTGGATGCTTGTCGGTCACAACGAATCGAGAATCGGCTTCGTCGGGATCTGACGAATTTTTACGGATTTTCCTAGGGGTACCACTAGGGAAAATCACCAAAATCGAAAAATCGTAAAAAGTGGTGAACCGAGTCCAATAATTCGGGAAAACCTGACTGGAATAGCTACTTGGAAGCTTAGCCGGTCAAAACGCATCGAGAATCGGCTTTGTTGGGATCTGACGAATTTTTACGGATTTCCCTAGCGGTACCACTAGGGAAAATCACCAGAATCGAAAAATCGTAAAAAGTGGTGAACCGAATCCAATAATTCGGGAAAACTGACTGGAATAGATACTGGAAGCTTGATGGTCATAACGCATCGAGAATCGGCTTCGTCGGGATCTGACGAATTTTTACGGATTTCCAAAGGGGTACCACTAGGGAAAATCACCAGAATCGAAAAATCGTAAAAAGTGGTGAAATTTTGGATCCGAGTCCAATAATTCGGGAAAACCTGACTGGAATAGCTACTGGATGCTTGTCGGTCACAACGAATCGAGAATCGGCTTCGTCGGGATCTGACGAATTTTTACGGATTTTCCTAGGGGTACCACTAGGGAAAATCACCAAAATCGAAAAATCGTAAAAAGTGGTGAACCGAGTCCAATAATTCGGGAAAACCTGACTGGAATAGCTACTGGAAGCTAGCCGGTCAAAACGCATCGAGAATCGGCTTTGTCGGGATCTGACGAATTTTTACGGATTTCCCTAGCGGTACCACTAGGGAAAATCACCAGAATCGAAAAATCGTAAAAAGTGGTGAACCGAGTCCAATAATTCGGGAAAACTGACTGGAATAGATACTGGAAGCTTGATGGTCATAACGCATCGAGAATCGGCTTCGTCGGGATCTGACGAATTTTTACGGATTTCCAAAGGGGGTACCACTAGGGAAAATCACCAGAATCGAAAAATCGTAAAAAGTGGTGAAATTTTGGATCCGAGTCCAATAATTCGGGAAAACCTTACTGGAATAGCTACTGGAAGCTTGCCGGTCACAACGAATCGAGAATCGGCTTCGTCGGGATCTGACGAATTTTTACGGATTTCCCTAGGGGTACCACCAGGGAAAATCACCAGAATCGAAAAATCGTAAAAAGTGGTTAACCGAGTCCAATAATTCGGGAAAACCTGACTGGAATAGCTACTAGAAGCTTGCCGGTCACAACGCATCGAGAATCGGCTTCGTCGGGATCTGACAAATTTTTACGGATTTCCCTAGGGGTACCACTAGGAAAAATCACCAGAATCGAAAAATCGTAAAAAGTGGTGAACCGAGTCCAATTATTCGGGAAAACCTGACTGGAATAGCTACTGGAAGCTTGCCGGTCACAACGCATCGAGAATCGGCTTCATCGGGATCTGACGAATTTTTACGGATTTCCCTAGGGGTACCACTAGGGAAAATCACCAGAATCGAAAAATCGTAAAAAGTGGTGATATTTTGGATTCGAGTCCAATAATTCGGGAAAATCTGACTGGAATAGCTACTGGAAGCGTGCCGGTGACAACACATCGAGAATCGGCTTCGTCGAGATCTGACGAATTTTTACGGATTTCCCTAGGGGTACCACTAGGAAAAATCACCAGAATCGAAAAATCATAAAAACTGGTGAAATTTTGGATCCGAGTCAAATAATTCGGGAAAACCTGACTTGAATAGCTACTGGAAGCTTGCCGGTCAGAACGCATGGAGAATCGGATTCGTCGGGATCTGACGAATTTTTACGGATTTTCCTAGGGGTACCACTAGGGAAAATCACCATAATCGAAAAATCGTAAAAAGTGGTGAACCGAGTCAAATAATTCGGGAAAACCTAACTGGAATAGCTACTGGAAGCTTGCCGGTCAGAACGCATCGAGAATCGGCTTCGTCGGGATCTGACGAATTTTTACGGATTTTCCTAGGGGTACCACTAGGGAAAATCACCAGAATCGAAAAATCGTAAAAAGTGGTGAAATTTCGGATCTGATTCAAATAATTCAGGAAAACCTGACTGGAATAGCTACTGGAAGCTAGCCGGTCACAACGCATCGAGAATCGGCTTCGTCGGGATCTGACCAATTTTTACGGATTTTCCTAGGGGTACCACTAGGGAAAATAACCAGAATCGAAAAATCGTAAAAAGTGGTGAAAGTTTGGATCCACGTCCAATAATTCGGGAAAACCTGACTGGAATAGATACTGGAAGCTTGCCGGTCACAACACATCTAGAATCGGCTTCGTCAGGATCTGACGAATTTTTACGGATTTCCCTGGGGGTACCACTAGGGAAAATCACCAGAATCGAAAAATCAAAAAAAGTGGTGAACCGAGTCCAATAATTCGGGAAAACCTGACTGGAATAGCTACTGGAAGCTTGCCGGTCACAAAGCATCGAGAATCGGTTTCGTCGGGATCTGACGAATTTTTACGGATTTCCCTAGGGGTACCACTAGGGAAAATCACCAGAATCGAAAAATCGTAAAAAGTGGTGAACCGAGTCCAATAATTCGGGAAAACGTGACTGGAATAGCTGCTGGAAGCCGGTCAGAACGCATCGAGAATCGGCTTCGTCGGGATCTGACGAATTTTTACGGATTTCCCTAGGGGTACCACTAGGAAAAATCACAAGAATCGAAAAATCGTAAAAAGTGGTGAACCGAGTCCAATAATTCGTGAAAACTGACTGTAATAGCTACTGGAAGCTTGCCGGTCACAACGCATCGAGAATCGGTTTCGTCGGGATCTGACGTATTTTTACGGATTTCCCTAGGGGTACCACTAGGGAAAATCACCAGAATCGAAAAATCGTAAAAATTGGTGAACCGAGTCCAATAATTTGGGAAAACCTGACTGGAATAGCTACTAGAAGCTTGCCGGTCACAACGCATCGAGAATCGGCTTCGTCGGGATCTGACGAATTTTTACGGATTTCCCTAGGGGTACCACTAGGGAAAATCACCAGAATCGAAAAATCGTAAAAAGTGGTTAACCGAGTCCAATAATTCGGGAAAACCTGACTGGAAGTGCTACTGGAAGCTTGCCGGTCACAACGCATCGAGAATCGGTTTCGTCGGGATCTGACGAATTTTTACGGATTTTCCTAGGGGTACCATTAGGGAAAATCACCAGAATCGAAAAATCGTAAAAAGTGGTGAACCGAGTCCAATAATTCGGGAAAACCTGACTGGAATAGCTACTAGAAACTTGCCGGTCACAACGCATCGAGAATCAGCTTCGTCGGGATCTGACGAATTTTTACGAATTTTCCTAGGGGTACCACTAGGGAAAATCACCAGAATCGAAAAATCGTAAAAAGTGGTGAAATTTTGGATCTGAGTCAAATAATTTCGGAAAACCTTACAGGAATAGCTGCTGGAAGCTTTCCGGTCACAACGCATCGAGAATCGGATTCGTCGGGATCTGACGAATTTTTACGAATTTTCCTAGGGGTACCACTAGGGAAAATCACCAGAATCGAAAAATCGTAAAAAGTGGTGAAAGTTTGGATCCGAGTCCAATAATTTGGGAAAACCTGACTGCAATAGATACTGGAAGCTTGCCGGTCACAACACATCGAGAATCGGCTTCGTCAGGATCTGACGAATTTTACGGATTTCCCTAGGGGTACCACTAGGGAAAATCACCAGAATCGAAAAATCTTAAAAAGTGGTGAAATTTTGGATCCGAGTCCAATAATTCGGGAAAACCTGACTGGAATAGCTACTGGAAGCTTCCGGTCACAACGCATCGAGAATCGGCTTCGTCGGGATCTGACGAATTTTTACGGATTTCCCTAGGGGTACCACTAGGGAAAATCACCAGAATCGAAAAATCAAAAGAAGTGGTGAACCGAGTCCAATAATTCGGGAAAACCTGACTGGAATAGCTACTGGAAGCTTGCCGGTCACAAAGCATCGAGAATCGGCTTCGTCGGGATCTGACGAATTTTTACGGATTTCCCTAGGGGTACCACTAGGAAAAATCACTAGAATCGAAAAATCGTAAAAAGTGGTGAAATTTTGGATCCGAGCCCAATAATTCGGGAAAACCTGACTGGAATAGCTACTGGAAGCTTGCCGATCACAACGCATCGAGAATCGGCTTTGTCGGGATCTAACGAATTTTTACGGATTTCCCTAGGGGTACCACTAGGGAAAATCACCAGAATCGAAAAATCATAAAAAGTGGTGAACCGAGTCCAATAATTCGGGAAAACTGACTGGAATAGATACTGGAAGCTTGACGGTCACAACGCATCGAGAATCGGCTTCGTCGGGATCTGACGAATTTTTACGGATTTCCCTAGGGGTACCACTAGGGAAAATCACAAGAATCGAAAAATCGTAAAAAGTGGTTAAATTTTGGATCCGATTCCAATAATTCGGGAAAACCTGACTGGAATAGCTACTGAAAGCTTGCCGGTCACAACGCATCGAGAATCGGTTTCGTCGGGATCTAATGAATTTTTACGGATTTCCCTAGGGGTACCACTATGGAAAATCACCAGAATTGAAAAATCGTAAAAAGTGGTGAACCGAGTCCAATAATTCGGGAAAACCTGACTGGAATAGCTACTGGATGCTTGTCGGTCACAACGAATCGAGAATCGGCTTCGTCGGGATCTGACGAATTTTTACGGATTTTCCTAGGGGTACCACTAGGGAAAATCACCAAATCGAAAAATCGTAAAAAGTGGTGAACCGAGTCCAATAATTCGGGAAAACCTGACTGGAATAGCTACTGGAAGCTAGCCGGTCAAAACGCATCGAGAATCGGCTTTGTTGGGATCTGACGAATTTTTACGGATTTCCCTAGCGGTACCACTAGGGAAAATCACCAGAATCGAAAAATCGTAAAAAGTGGTGAACCGAATCCAATAATTCGGGAAAACTGACTGGAATAGATACTGGAAGCTTGATGGTCATAACGCATCGAGAATCGGCTTCGTCGGGATCTGACGAATTTTTACGGATTTCCAAAGGGGTACCACTAGGGAAAATCACCAGAATCGAAAAATCGTAAAAAGTGGTGAAATTTTGGATCCGAGTCCAATAATTCGGGAAAACCTGACTGGAATAGCTACTGGATGCTTGTCGGTCACAACGAATCGAGAATCGGCTTCGTCGGGAT
>CANTUQ010000466.1:0-47412 GCA_947683425.1 Excoecaria cochinchinensis
TTTCCCTAGGAGTACCACTAGGGAAAATCGAAAAATCGTAAAAAGTAGTTAAAATTTGATCCGAGTCCAATAATTCAGGAAAACTCGATTGGAATAGCTACAGGAAGCTTGCCGGTCACAACGCATAGAGAATTTATTTCGTCGGAATCCGACGAATTTTTACGGATTTCCCTAGGGGTACCACTAGGGAAAATCGAAAAAATCGTAAAAAGTGGTGAAATTTTTGATCCGAGTCCAATAATTCAGGAAAACTATATTGGAATAGCTACTGGAAACTTGCCGGTCACAACGCATCGAGAATTGGCTTCGTCGAAATCCGACGAATTTTTTACTGATTTCCCTAGGGGTACCACTAGGGAAAATCACCAAAATCGAAAAATCGTAAAAAGTGGTGAAATTTTTGATCCGAGTCAAATAATTCAGGATAACTCGATTAGAATAGCTACTGGAAACTTGCCGGTCACAATGCATGGAGAATTGGTTTCGTCGGAATCCGACGAATTTTTACGGATTTTCCTTGGGGTATCACTAGGGAAAATCGAAAAAATCGTAAAAAGTGGTGAAATTTTGGATCCGAGTCCAATAATTCAGGAAAACTAGATTGGAATAGCTACTGGAAGCTTGCCGGTCACAACGCATCGAGATTTGGCTTCGTCGGAATCCGACAAATTTTTACGGATTTTCCTAGGGGTACCACTAGGGATAATCACCAAAATCGAAAAATCATAAAAAGTGGTGAAATTTTTGATCCGAGTCCAATAATTCAGGAAAACTCGATTGGAATAGCTACTAGAAGCTTGCCAGTCACAACGCATCGAGAATTGGGTTCGTCGGAATCAGACGAATTTTACGGATTTCCCTAGGGGTACAACTAAGGAAAATCACCAAAATCGAAAAATCGTAAAAAGTGGTGTAATTTTTGATCCGAGTCCATTAATTCAGGAAAACTCGATTGGAATAGCTACTGGAAGCTTACCGATCACAACGCATAGAGAATTGGCTTCGTCAGAATCCGACGAATTTTTACGGATTTCCCTAGGGGTACCACTAGGGAAAATCGAAAAATCGTAAAAAGTGGTGAAATTTTTGATCCGAGTCAAATAATTCAGGAAAACTAGATTGGAATAGCTACTGGAAGCTTGCCGGTCACAATGCATCGAGAATTGGCTTCATAGGAATCCGACGAATTTTTACGGATTTCCCTAGGAGTACCACTAGGGAAAATCGAAAAATCGTAAAAAGTGGTGAAAATTTTGATCCGAGTCCAATAATTCAGGAAAACTCGATTGGAATAGCTACAGGAAGCTTTCCGGTCACAACGCATAGAGAATTTATTTCGTCGGAATCCGACGAATTTTTACGGATTTCCCTAGGGGTACCACTAGGGAAAATCGAAAAATCGTAAAAAGTGGTGAAATTTTTGATCCGAGTCCAATAATTCAGGAAAACTAGATTGGAATAGCTACTGGAAGCTTGCCGGTCGCAACGCATCGAGAATTGGCTTCGTAGGAATCCGACGAATTTTTACGGATTTCCCTAGGAGTACCACTAGGGAAAATCGAAAAATCGTAAAAAGTGGTTAAAATTTTGATCCGAGTCCAATAATTCAGGAAAACTCGATTGGAATAGCTACAGGAAGCTTGCCGGTCACAACGCATAGAGAATTTGTTTCGTCGGAATCCGACGAATTTTTACGGATTTCCCTAGGGGTACCACTAGGGAAAATCGAAAAATCGTAAAAAGTGGTGAAATTTTTGATCCGAGTCCAATAATTCAGGAAAACTAGATTGGAATAGCTACTGGAAGCTTGCCGGTCACAACGCATCGAGAATTGGCTTCGTCGAAATCCGACGAATTTTTACAGATTTCCCTAGGGGTACCACTAGAGAAAATCACCAAAATCGAAAAATCGTAAAAAGTGGTGAAATTTTTGATCCGAGTCAAATAATTCAGGAAAACTCGATTAGAATAGCTACTGGAAACTTGACGGTCTCAACGCATAGAGAATTGGTTTCGTCGGAATCCGACGAATTTTTACGGATTTTCCTAGGGGTATCACTAGGGAAAATCGAAAAATCGTAAAAAGTGTTGAAATTTTGGATCCGAGTCCAATAATTCAGGAAAACTAGATTGGAATAGCTACTGGAAGCTTGCCGGTCACAACGCATCGAGATTTGGCTTCGTCGGAATCCGACAAATTTTTACGGATTTCCCTAGGGGTACCACTAGGGAAAATCACCAAAATCGAAAAATCATAAAAAGTGGTGAAATTTTTGATCCGAGTCCAATAATTCAGGAAAACTCGATTGGAATAGCTACTAGAAGCTTGCCAGTCACAACGCTTCGAGAATTGGGTTCGTCGGAATCAGACAAATTTTTACGGATTTCCCTAGGGGTACAACTAAGGAAAATCACCAAAATCGAAAAATCGTAAAAAGTGGTGTAATTTTTGATCCGAGTCCATTAATTCAGGAAAACTCGATTGGAATAGCTACTGGAAGCTTACCGATCACAACGCATAGAGAATTGGCTTCGTCAGAATCCGACGAATTTTTACGGATTTCCCTAGGAGTACCACTAGGGAAAATCGAAAAATCGTAAAAAGTGGTGAAATTTTTGATCCGAGTCAAATAATTCAGGAAAACTAGATTGGAATAGCTACTGGAAGCTTGCCGGTCACAATGCATCGAGAATTGGCTTCGTAGGAATCCGACGAATTTTTACGGATTTCCCTATGAGTACCACTAGGGAAAATCAAAAAATCGTAAAAAGTGGTGAAAATTTTGATCCGAGTCCAATAATTCAGAAAAACTCGATTGGAATAGCTACAGGAAGCTTGCCGGTCACAACGCATAGAGAATTTATTTCGTCGGAATCCGACGAATTTTTACGGATTTCCCTAGGGGTACCACTAGGGAAAAATCGAAAAATCGTAAAAAGTGGTGAAATTTTTGATCCGAGTCCAATAATTCAGGAAAACTAGATTTGAATAGCTACTGGAAGCTTGCCGGTCACAACGTATCGAGAATTGGCTTCGTAGAAATCCGACGAATTTTTACGGATTTCCCTAGGAGTACCACTAGGGAAAATCGAAAAATCGTAAAAAGTGGTGAAAATTTTAATCCGAGTCCAATAATTCAGGAAACCTCGATTGGAATAGCTACTAGAAGCTTGCCAGTCACAACGCATCGAGAATTGGGTTCGTCGGAATCAGACGAATTTTTACGGATTTCCCTAGGGGTACAACTAAGGAAAATCACCAAAATCGAAAAATCGTAAAAAGTGGTGTAATTTTTGATCCGAGTCCATTAATTCAGGAAAACTCGATTGGAATAGCTACTGGAAGCTTACCGATCACAACGCATAGAGAATTGGCTTCGTCGGAATCCGACGAATTTTTACGGATTTCCCTAGGGGTACCACTAGGGAAAATCGAAAAATCGTAAAAAGTGGTGAAATTTTTGATCCGAGTCAAATAATTCAGGAAAACTAGATTGGAATAGCTACTGGAAGCTTGCCGGTCACAACGCATCGAGAATTGGCTTCGTCGGAATCCGATGAATTTTCACGGATTTCCCTAGGGGTACCACTAGGGAAAATCACCAAAATCGAAAAATCGTAAAAAGTGGCGAAATTTTTTATTCGAGTCCAATAATTCAGGAAAACTCAATTGGAATAGCTACTGGAAGCTTGCCGGTCACAACGCATCGAGAATTGGTTTAGTCGGAATCCGATGAATTTTCACGAATTTCCCTTGAGGTACCACTAGGGAAAATCACCAAAATCGAAAAAATCGTAAAAAGTGGTGAAATTTTGGATCCGAGTCCAATAATTCCGGAAAACTAGATTGGAATAGCTACTTGAAGCTTGCCAGTCACAACGCATCGAGAATTGGCTTCGTCTGAATCCGACGAATTTTTACGGATTTTCCTAGGGGTACCACTAGGAAAAATCACCAAATTCGAAAAATCGTAAAAAGTGGTGAAATTTTGGATCCGAGTCCAATAATTCAAGAAAACTCGATTGGAATAGCTACTGGATGCTTGCCGGTCACAACGCATAGAGAATTGGTTTCGTCGCAATCCGATGAATTTTTACGGATTTCCCTAGGAGTACCACTAGGGAAAATAGAAAAATCGTAAAAAGTGGTAAAATTTTTGATCCGAGTGCAATAATTCAGGAAAACTAGATTGGAATAGCTAATGGAAGCTTTCCGGTCACAACGCATCGAGAATTGGCTTCGTCGGAATCCGATGAATTTTCACGGATTTCCCTAGGGGTACCACTAGGGAAAATCACCAAAATCGAAAAATCGTAAAAAGTGGCGAAATTTTTTATTCGAGTCCAATAATTCAGGAAAACTCGATTGGAATAGCTACTGGAAGCTTGCCGGTCACAACGCATCGAGAATTGGCTTCTTCGGAATCCGACGAATTTTTACGGATTTTCCTAGGGGTACCACTAGGAAAAATCACCAAATTCGAAAAATCGTAAAAAGTGGTGAAATTTTGGATCCGAGTCCAATAATTCAAGAAAACTCGATTGGAATAGCTACTGGATGCTTGCCGGTCACAACGCATAGAGAATTGGTTTCGTCGCAATCCGACGAATTTTTACGGATTTCCCTAGGAGTACCACTAGGGAAAATAGAAAAATCGTAAAAAGTGGTAAAATTTTTGATCCGAGTGCAATAATTCAGGAAAACTAGATTGGAATAGCTACTGGAAGCTTTCCGGTCACAACGCATCGAGAATTGGCTTCGTCGGAATACGATGAATTTTTACGGATTTTCCTAGGGGTACCACAAGGGAAAATCACCAAAATCGAAAAATCGTAAAAAGTGGTGAAATTTTGGATCCGAGTCCAATAATTCAAGAAAACTCGATTGGAATAGCTACTGGATGCTTGCCGGTCACAACGCATAGAGAATTGGTTTCGTCGCAATCCGACGAATTTTTACGGATTTCCCTAGGAGTACCACTAGGGAAAATAGAAAAATCGTAAAAAGTGGTAAAATTTTTGATCCGAGTGCAATAATTCAGGAAAACTAGATTGGAATAGCTAATGGAAGCTTTCCGGTCACAACGCATCGAGAATTGGCTTCGTCGGAATATGATGAATTTTTACGGATTTTCCTAGGGGTACCACAAGGGAAAATCACCAAAATCGAAAAATCGTAAAAAGTGGTGAAATTTTTGATCCGAGTCCATTAATTCAAGAAAACTCGATTGGAATAGCTACTGGAAGCTTGCTGGTCACAACGCATAGAGAATTGGTTTCGTCGGAATCCGACGAATTTTTACGGATTTCCCTAGGGGTACCACTAGGAAAAATCGAAAAATCGTAAAAAGTGGTGATATTTTGGATTCGAGTCCAATAATTCAGGAAAACTAGATTGGAATAGCTACTGGAAGCTTGCCGGTCACAACGCATAGAGAATCGGCTTCGTCGGAATCCGACGAATTTTTACGGATTTTCCTAGGGGTACCACTAGGTAAAATCACCAAAATCGAAAAATCGTAAAAAGTGGTGAAATTTTGGATCTGAGTCAAATAATTCAGGAAAACTTGATTGGAATAGCTACTGGAAGCTTGCCGGTCACAACGCATAGAGAATTGGCTTCGTCGGAATCCGACGAATTTTTACGGATTTTCCTAGGGGTACCACTAGGGAAAATCGAAAAATCGTAAAAAGTGGTGAAATTTTTGATCCGAGTCAAATAATTCAGGAAAACTCGATTAGAATAGCTACTGGAAGCTTGCCGGTCACAACGCATAGAGAATTGGCTTCGTCGGAATCCGACGAATTTTTACGGATTTGCCTATGGGTACCACTAGGGTAAATCACCAAAATCGAAAAATCGTAAAAAGTGGTAAAATTTTTTATCCGAGTCAAAAAATTAAGGACAACTCGATTATAATATCTATTGGAAGCTTGCCGGTCACAACGCATCGAGAATTGGCTTCGTCGGAATCTGACGAATTTTTACGAATTTCCCTAGGGGTACCACTAGGAAAAATCACCGAATTCGAAAAATCGTAAAAAGTGGTGAAATTTTGGATCCGAGTCCAATAATTAGGGAAAACTCGATTGGAATAGCTACTGGAAGCTTGCCAGTCACAACGCATCGAGAATTGGCTTCGTCAGAATCCGACGAATTTTTACGGATTTCCCTTTGGGTACCACTAGGGAAAATAATCAAAATCGAAAAATCGTAAAAAGTGGTGAAATTTTGGATCCGAGTCCAATAATTCAAGAAAACTCGATTGGAATAGCTACTGGATGCTTGTCGGTCACAACGCATAGAGAATTGGTTTCGTCGCAATCCGACGAATTTTTACGGATTTCCCTAGGGGTACCACTAGGGAAAATCGAAAAAATCGTAAAAAGTGGTAAAATTTTGGATGCGAGTGCAATAATTCAGGAAAACTAGATTGGAATAGCTACTGAAAGCTTTCCGGTCACAACGCATCGAGAATTGGCTTCGTCGGAATACGATGAATTTTTACGGATTTTTCTAGGGGTACCACAAGGGAAAATCACCAAAATCGAAAAATCGTAAAAAGTGGTGAAATTTTTGATCCGAGTCCAATAATTCAGGAAAACTCGATTGGAATAGCTACTGGAAGCTTGCCGGTCACAACGCATTGAGAATTGGTTTCGTCGGAATCAGACGAATTTTTACGGATTTCCCTAGGGGTACAACTAAGGAAAATCACAAAATCGAAAATTCGTAAAAAGTGGTGAAATTTTTGATCCGAGTCCATTAATTCAAGAAAACTCGATTGGAATAGCTACTGGAAGCTTGCCGGTCACAACGCATAGAGAATTGGTTTCGTCGAAATCCGACGAATTTTTACAGATTTCCCTAGGGGTACCACTAGGGAAAATCGAAAACTCGTAAAAAGTGGTGAAATTTTGGATTCGAGTCCAATAATTCAGGAAAACTAGATTGGAATAGCTACTGGAAGCTTGCCGGTCACAACACATCGAGAATTGGCTTTGTCGGAATTCGACGAATTTTTACGGATTTTCCTAGGGGTACCACTAGGGAAAATCACCAAAATCGAAAAATCGTAAAAAGTGGTGAAATTTTTGATCCGAGTCCAATAATTCAGGAAAACTAGATTGGAATAGCTACTGGAAACTTGCCGGTCACAACGCATCGAGAATTGGCTTCGTCGAAATCCGACGAATTTTTACGGATTTCCCTAGGGGTACCACAAGGGAGAATCACCAAAATCGAAAAATCGTAAAAAGTGGTGAAATTTTTGATCCGAGTCCAATAATTAAGGAAAACTCGATTGGAATAGCTACTGGAAGCTTTCCGGTCACAACGCATGGAGAATTGGTTTCGTCAGAATCCGACGAATTTTTACGGATTTCCCAAGGGGTACCACTAGGGAAAATCACCAAAATCGAAAAATCGTAAAAAGTGGTGAAATTTTTGATCTGAGTCCAATAATTCAAGAAAACTCGATTGGAATAGCTACTGGAAGCTTGCCGAACACAACGCATCGATAATTGGCTTCGTCGGAATCCGACGAATTTTTACGGATTTTCCTAGGGGTACCACTAAGGAAAATCACGAAAATCGAAAAATCGTAAAAAGTGGTGAAATTTTTGATCCGAGTCCAATAATTCAGGAAAACACGATTGGAATAGCTACTGGAATATTACCGGTCACAACGCATAGAGAATTGGCTTCATCGGAATCCAACGAATTTTTACGGATTTCCCTAGGGGTACCACTAGGGAAAATCACCAAAATCGTAAAATCGTAAAAAGTGGTGAAATTTTGGATCCGAGTCCAATAATTCCGGAAAACTAGATTGGAATAGCTACTGGAAGCTTGCCGGTCACAACGCAACGAGAATTGGCTTCGTCGGAATCCGACGAATTTTTACGGATTTCCCTAGGGGTACCACTAGGTAAAATCGAAAAATCGTAAAAAGCGGTGAAATTTTTGATCCGAGTCCAATAATTCAGGAAAACTCGATTGGAATATCTACTGGAAGCTTGCCAGTCACAACGCATTGAGAATTGGTTTCGTCGGAATCCGACGAATTTTTACGGATTTCTTTAGGGGTACCACTAGGAAAAATCACCAAAATCGAAAAATCGTAAAAAGTGGTGAAATTTTGGATCCGAGTCCAAAAATTCAGGAAAACTAGATTGGAATAGCTACTGGAAGCTTGCCGGTCACAACGCATCGAGAATTGGCTTCGTCGGAATCCGACGAATTTTTACGGATTTTCCTAGGGGTACCACTAGGGATAATCACCAAAATCGAAAAATCGTAAAAAGTGGTGAAATTTTTGATCCGAGTCCAATAATTCAGGAAAACTCGATTGGAATAGCTACTGGAAGCTTGCCGGTCACAACGTATCGAGAATTGGCTTCGTCGGAATCCGACAAATTTTTACGGATTTCCCTAGGAGTACCACTAGGGAAAATCGAAAAATCGTAAAAAGTGGTGAAAATTTTGATCCGAGTCCAATAATTAAGGAAAAATCGATTGGAATAGCTACAGGAAGCTTGCCGGTCACAACGCATAGAGAATTTGTTTCGTCGGAATCCGACGAATTTTTACGGATATCCCTAGGGGTACCACTAGGGAAAATCGAAAAATCGTAAAAAGTGGTGAAATTTTGGATCTGAGTCCAATAATTCAGGAAAACTAGATTGGAATAGCTACTGGAAACTTGCCGGTCACAACGCATCGAGAATTGGCTTCGTCGAAACCCGACGAATTTTTACGGATTTCCCTAGGGGTACCACTAGGGAGAATCACCAAAATCGAAAAATCTTAAAAAGTGGTGAAATTTTTGATCCGAGTCCAATAATTAAGGAAAACTCGATTGGAATAGCTACTGGAAGCTTGCCGGTCACAATGCATAGAGAATTGGTTTCGTCGGAATCCGACGAATTTTTACGGATTTCCCTAGCGGTACCACTAGGGAAAATCGAAAAATCGTAAAAAGTGGTGAAATTTTTGATCCGAGTCCAATAATTCAGGAAAACTCGATTGGAATAGCTACTGGAAGCTTGCCGATCACAACGCATAGAGAATTCGTTTCGTCGGAATCCGACGAATTTTTACGGATTTCCCTAGGGGTACCACTAGGAAAAATCGAAAAATCGTATAAAGTGGTGAAATTTTTGATCCGAGTCCAATAATTCAAGAAAACTAAATTGGAATAGCTACTGGAAGCTTGTCGGTCACAATGCATTGAGAATTGGCTTCGTCGGAATCCGACGAATTTTTACGGATTTCCCTAGGGGTACCACTAGGGAAAATCACCAAAATCGAAAAATCGTAAAAAGTGGTGAAATTTTTGATCCGAGTCGAATAATTTAGGAAAACTCGATTGGAATAGCTACTGGAAGCTTTCCGGTCACAACGCATGGAGAATTGGTTTCGTCAGAATCCGACGAATTTTTACGGATTTTCCTAGGGGTACCACTAGGGAAAATCACCAAAATCGAAAAATCGTAAAAAGTGGTGAAATTTTTGATCCGAGTCCAATAATTCAAGAAAACTCGATTGGAATAGCTACTGGAAGCTTGCCGAACACAACGCATCGATAATTGGCTTCGTCGGAATCCGACGAATTTTTACGGATTTTCCTAGGGGTACCACTAAGGAAAATCACGAAAATCGAAAAATCGTAAAAAGTGGTGAAATTTTTGATCCGAGTCCAATAATTCAGGAAAACACGATTGGAATAGCTACTGGAATCTTACCGGTCACAACGCATAGAGAATTGGCTTCATCGGAATCCAACGAATTTTTACGGATTTCCCTAGGGGTACCACTAGGGAAAATCACCAAAATCGAAAAATCGTAAAAAGTGGTGAAATTTTTGATCCGAGTCGAATAATTTAGGAAAACTCGATTGGAATAGCTACTGGAAGCTTTCCGGTCACAACGCATGGAGAATTGGTTTCGTCAGAATCCGACGAATTTTTACGGATTTCCCTAGGTGTACCACTAGGGAAAATCACCAAAATCGAAAAATCGTAAAAAGTGGTGAAATTTTTGATCCGAGTCCAATAATTCAAGAAAACTCGATTGGAATAGCTACTGGAAGCTTGCCGAACACAACGCATCGATAATTGGCTTCGTCGGAATCCGACGAATTTTTACGGATTTTCCTAGGGGTACCACTAAGAAAAATCACGAAAATCGAAAAATCGTAAAAAGTGGTGAAATTTTTGATCCGAGTCCAATAATTCAGGAAAACACGATTGGAATAGCTACTGGAATCTTACCGGTCACAACGCATAGAGAATTGGCTTCATCGGAATCCAACGAATTTTTACGGATTTCCCTAGGGGTACCACTAGGGAAAATCACCAAAATCGTAAAATCGTAAAAAGTTGTCAAATTTTGGATCCGAGTCCAATAATTCCGGAAAACTAGATTGGAATAGCTACTGGAAGCTTGCCGGTCACAACGCAACGAGAATTGGCTTCTTCGGAATCCGACGAATTTTTACGAATTTCCCTAGGGGTACCACTAGGTAAAATCGAAAAATCGTAAAAAGCGGTGAAATTTTTGATCCGAGTCCAATAATTCAGGAAAACTCGATTGGAATATCTACTGGAAGCTTGCCAGTCACAACGCATTGAGAATTGGTTTCGTCGGAATCCGACGAATTTTTACGGATTTCTTTAGGGGTACCACTAGGAAAAATCACCAAAATCGAAAAACCGTAAAAAGTGGTGAAATTTTGGATCCGAGTCCAATAATTCAGGAAAACTAGATTGGAATAGCTACTGGAAGCTTGCCGGTCACAACGCATCGAGAATTGGCTTCGTCGGAATCCGACGAATTTTTACGGATTTTCCTAGGGGTACCACTAGGGATAATCACCAAAATCGAAAAATCGTAAAAAGTGGTGAAATTTTTGATCCGAGTCCAATAATTCAGGAAAACTCGATTGGAATAGCTACTGGAAGCTTGCCGGTCACAACGTATCGAGAATTGGCTTCGTCGGAATCCGACGAATTTTTACGGATATCCCTAGGGGTACCACTAGGGAAAATCGAAAAATCGTAAAAAGTGGTGAAATTTTGGATCTGAGTCCAATAATTCAGGAAAACTAGATTGGAATAGCTACTGGAAACTTGCCGGTCACAACGCATCGAGAATTGGCTTCGTCGAAATCCGACGAATTTTTACGGATTTCCCTAGGGGTACCACTAGGGAAAATCGAAAAATCGTAAAAAGTGGTGAAAATTTTGATCCGAGTCCAATAATTAAGGAAAAATCGATTGGAATAGCTACAGGAAGCTTGCCGGTCACAACGCATAGAGAATTTGTTTCGTCGGAATCCGACGAATTTTTACGGATATCCCAAGGGGTACCACTAGGGAAAATCGAAAAATCGTAAAAAGTGGTGAAATTTTGGATCTGAGTCCAATAATTCAGGAAAACTAGATTGGAATAGCTACTGGAAACTTGCCGGTCACAACGCATCGAGAATTGGCTTCGTCGAAATCCGACGAATTTTTACGGATTTCCCTAGGGGTACCACTAGGGAGAATCACCAAAATCGAAAAATCGTAAAAAGTGGTGAAATTTTTGATCCGAGTCCAATAATTAAGGAAAACTCGATTGGAATAACTACTGGAAGCTTGCCGGTCACAATGCATAGAGAATTGGTTTCGTCGGAATCCGACGAATTTTTACGGATTTCCCTAGTGGTACCACTAGGGAAAATCGAAAAATCGTAAAAAGTGGTGAAATTCTTGATCCGAGTCCAATAATTCAGGAAAACTAAATTGGAATAGCTACTGGAAGCTTGTCGGTCACAATGCATTGAGAATTGGCTTCGTCGGAATCCGACGAATTTTTACGGATTTCCCTAGGGGCACCACTAGGAAAAATCACCAAAATCGAAAAATCGTAAAAAGTGGTGAAATTTTTGATCCGAGTCGAATAATTTAGGAAAACTCGATTGGAATAGCTACTGGAAGCTTTCCGGTCACAACGCATGGAGAATTGGTTTCGTCAGAATCCGACGAATTTTTACGGATTTCCCTAGGGGTACCACTAGGGAAAATCACCAAAATCGAAAAATCGTAAAAAGTGGTGAAATTTTTGATCCGAGTCCAATAATTCAGGAAAACACGATTGGAATAGCTACTGGAATCTTACCGGTCACAACGCATAGAGAATTGGCTTCATCGGAATCCAACGAATTTTTACGGATTTCCCTAGGGGTACCACTAGGGAAAATCACCAAAATCGTAAAATCGTAAAAAGTGGTCAAATTTTGGATCCGAGTCCAATAATTCCGGAAAACTAGATTGGAATAGCTACTGGAAGCTTGCCGGTCACAACGCAACGAGAATTGGCTTCTTCGGAATCCGACGAATTTTTACGGATTTCCCTAGGGGTACCACTAGGTAAAATCGAAAAATCGTAAAAAGCGGTGAAATTTTTGATCCGAGTCCAATAATTCAGGAAAACTCGATTGGAATATCTACTGGAAGCTTGCCAGTCACAACGCATTGAGAATTGGTTTCGTCGGAATCCGACGAATTTTTACGGATTTCTTTAGGGGTACCACTAGGAAAAATCACCAAAATCAAAAAACCGTAAAAAGTGGTGAAATTTTGGATCCGAATCCAATAATTCAGGAAAACTAGATTGGAATAGCTACTGGAAGCTTGCCGGTCACAACGCATCGAGAATTGGCTTCGTCAGAATCCGACGAATTTTTACGGATTTTCCTAGGGGTACCACTAGGGAAAATCACCAAAATCGAAAAATCGTAAAAAGTGGTGAAATTTTTTATCCGAGTCCAATAATTCAGGAAAACTCGATTGGAATAGCTACTGGAAGCTTGCCGGTCACAACGTATCGAGAATTGGCTTCGTCGAAATCCGACAAATTTTTACGGATTTCCCTAGGAGTACCACTAGGGAAAATCGAAAAATCGTAAAAAGTGGTGAAAATTTTGATCCGTGTCCAATAATTAAGGAAAAATCGATTGGAATAGCTACAGGAAGCTTGCCGGTCACAACGCATAGAGAATTTGTTTCGTCGGAATCCGACGAATTTTTACGGATATCCCTAGGGGTACCACTAGGGAAAATCGAAAAATCGTAAAAAGTGGTGAAATTTTGGATCTGAGTCCAATAATTCAGGAAAACTAGATTGGAATAGCTACTGGAAACTTGCCGGTCACAACGCATCGAGAATTGGCTTCGTCGAAATTCGACGAATTTTTACGGATTTCCCTAGGGGTACCACTAGGGAGAATCACCAAAATCGAAAAATCGTAAAAAGTGGTGAAATTTTTGATCCGAGTCCAATAATTAAGGAAAACTCGATTGGAATAGCTACTGGAAGCTTTCCGGTCACAATGCATAGAGAATTGGTTTCGTCGGAATCCGACGAATTTTTACGGATTTCCCTAGTGGTACCACTAGGGAAAATCGAAAAATCGTAAAAAGTGGTGAAATTTTTGATACGAGTCCAATAATTCAGGAAAACTCGATTGGAATAGCTACTGGAAGCTTGCCGATCATAACGCATCGAGAATTGGCTTTGTCGGAATCCGATGAATTTTTACGAATTTCCCTTGGGGTACCACTAGGGAAAATCACCAAAATCAAAAAATCGTAAAAAGTGGTGAAATTTTTGATTCGAGTCCAATAATTCAGGAAAACTCGATTGGAATAGCTACTGGAAGCTTGCCGGTCACAACGCATAGAGAATTCGTTTCGTCGGAATCCGACGAATTTTTACGGATTTCCCTAGGGGTACCACTAGGAAAAATCGAAAAATCGTATAAAGTGGTGAAATTTTTGATCCGAGTCCAATAATTCAGGAAAACTAAATTGGAATAGCTACTGGAAGCTTGTCGGTCACAATGCATTGAGAATTGGCTTCGTCGGAATCCGACGAATTTTTACGGATTTCCCTAGGGGTACCACTAGTAAAAATCACCAAAATCGAAAAATCGTAAAAAGTGGTGAAATTTTTGATCCGAGTCGAATAATTTAGGAAAACTCGATTGGAATAGCTACTGGAAGCTTTCCGGTCACAACGCATGGAGAATTGGTTTCGTCAGAATCCGACGAATTTTTACGGATTTCCCTAGGGGTACCACTAGGGAAAATCACCAAAATCGAAAAATCGTAAAAAGTGGTGAAATTTTTGATCCGAGTCCAATAATTCAGGAAAACACGATTGGAATAGCTACTGGAATCTTACCGGTCACAACGCATAGAGAATTGGCTTCATCGGAATCCAACGAATTTTTACGGATTTCCCTAGAGGTACCACTAGGGAAAATCACCAAAATCGAAAAATCGTAAAAAGTGGTGAAATTTTTGATCCGAGTCGAATAATTTAGGAAAACTCGATTGGAATAGCTACTGGAAGCTTTCCGGTCACAACGCATGGAGAATTGGTTTCGTCAGAATCCGACGAATTTTTACGGATTTCCCTAGGGGTACCACTAGGGAAAATCACCAAAATCGAAAAATCGTAAAAAGTGGTGAAATTTTTGATCCGAGTCCAATAATTCAAGAAAACTCGATTGGAATAGCTACTGGAAGCTTGCCGAACACAACGCATCGATAATTGGATTCGTCGGAATCCGACGAATTTTTACGGATTTTCCTAGGGGTACCACTAAAGAAAATCACGAAAATCGAAAAATCGTAAAAAGTGGTGAAATTTTTGATCCGAGTCCAATAATTCAGGAAAACACGATTGGAATAGCTACTGGAATCTTACCGGTCACAACGCATAGAGAATTGGCTTCATCGGAATCCAACGAATTTTTACGGATTTCCCTAGGGGTACCACTAGGGAAAATCACCAAAATCGTAAAATCGTAAAAAGTGGTCAAATTTTGGATCCGAGTCCAATAATTCCGGAAAACTAGATTGGAATAGCTTCTGGAAGCTTGCCGGTCACAACGCAACGAGAATTGGCTTCTTCGGAATCCGACGAATTTTTACGGATTTCCCTAGGGGTACCACTAGGTAAAATCGAAAAATCGTAAAAAGCGGTGAAATTTTTGATCCGAGTCCAATAATTCAGGAAAACTCGATTGGAATATCTACTGGAAGCTTGCCAGTCACAACGCATTGAGAATTGGTTTCGTCGGAATCCGACGAATTTTTACGGATTTCTTTAGGGGTACCACTAGGAAAAATCACCAAAATCGAAAAACCGTAAAAAGTGGTGAAATTTTGGATCCGAGTCCAATAATTCAGGAAAACTAGATTGGAATAGCTACTGGAAGCTTGCCGGTCACAACGCATCGAGAATTGGCTTCGTCGGAATCCGACGAATTTTTACGGATTTTCCTAGGGGTACCACTAGGGAAAATCACCAAAATCGAAAAATCGTAAAAAGTGGTGAAATTTTTGATCCGAGTCCAATAATTCAGGAAAACTCGATTGGAATAGCTACTGGAAGCTTGCCGGTCACAACGTATCGAGAATTGGCTTCGTCGAAATCCGATAAATTTTTACGGATTTCCCTAGGAGTACCACTAGGGAAAATCGAAAAATCGTAAAAAGTGGTGAAAATTTTGATCCGTGTCCAATAATTAAGGAAAAATCGATTGGAATAGCTACAGGAAGCTTGCCGGTCACAACGCATAGAGAATTTGTTTCGTCGGAATCCGACGAATTTTTACGGATATCCCTAGGGGTACCACTAGGGAAAATCGAAAAATCGTAAAAAGTGGTGAAATTTTGGATCTGAGTCCAATAATTCAGGAAAACTAGATTGGAATAGCTACTGGAAACTTGCCGGTCACAACGCATCGAGAATTGGCTTCGTCGAAATCCGACGAATTTTTACGGATTTCCCTAGGGGTACCACTAGGGAGAATCACCAAAATCGAAAAATCGTAAAAAGTGGTGAAATTTTTGATCCGAGTCCAATAATTAAGGAAAACTCGATTGGAATAGCTACTGGAAGCTTTCCGGTCACAATGCATAGAGAATTGGTTTCGTCGGAATCCGACGAATTTTTACGGATTTCCCTAGTGGTACCACTAGGGAAAATCGAAAAATCGTAAAAAGTGGTGAAATTTTTGATCCGAGTCCAATAATTCAGGAAAACTCGATTGGAATAGCTACTGGAAGCTTGCCGATCATAACGCATCGAGAATTGGCTTTGTCGGAATCCGATGAATTTTTACGAATTTCCCTTGGGGTACCACTAGGGAAAATCACCAAAATCAAAAAATCGTAAAAAGTGGTGAAATTTTTGATTCGAGTCCAATAATTCAGGAAAACTCGATTGGAATAGCTACTGGAAGCTTGCCGGTCACAACGCATAGAGAATTCGTTTCGTCGGAATCCGACGAATTTTTACGGATTTCCCTAGGGGTACCACTAGGAAAAATCGAAAAATCGTATAAAGTGGTGAAATTTTTGATCCGAGTCCAATAATTCAGGAAAACTAAATTGGAATAGCTACTGGAAGCTTGTCGGTCACAATGCATTGAGAATTGGCTTCGTCGGAATCCGACGAATTTTTACGGATTTCCCTAGGGGTACCACTAGGAAAAATCACCAAAATCGAAAAATCGTAAAAAGTGGTGAAATTTTTGATCCGAGTCGAATAATTTAGGAAAACTCGATTGGAATAGCTACTGGAAGCTTTCCGGTCACAACGCATGGAGAATTGGTTTCGTCAGAATCCGACGAATTTTTACGGATTTCCCTAGGGGTACCACTAGGGAAAATCACCAAAATCGAAAAATCGTAAAAAGTGGTAAAATTTTTGATCCGAGTCCAATAATTAAGGAAAACACGATTGGAATAGCTACTGGAATCTTACCGGTCACAACGCATAGAGAATTGGCTTCATCGGAATCCAACGAATTTTTACGGATTTCCCTAGAGGTACCACTAGGGAAAATCACCAAAATCGAAAAATCGTAAAAAGTGGTGAAATTTTTGATCCGAGTCGAATAATTTAGGAAAACTCGATTGGAATAGCTACTGGAAGCTTTCCGGTCACAACGCATGGAGAATTGGTTTCGTCAGAATCTGACGAATTTTTACGGATTTCCCTAGGGGTACCACTAGGGAAAATCACCAAAATCGAAAAATCGTAAAAAGTGGTGAAATTTTTGATCCGAGTCCAATAATTCAAGAAAACTCGATTGGAATAGCTACTGGAAGCTTGCCGAACACAACGCATCGATAATTGGATTCGTCGGAATCCGACGAATTTTTACGGATTTTCCTAGGGGTACCACTAAAGAAAATCACGAAAATCGAAAAATCGTAAAAAGTGGTGAAATTTTTTATCCGAGTCCAATAATTCAGGAAAACACGATTGGAATAGCTACTGGAATCTTACCAGTCACAACGCATAGAGAATTGGCTTCATCGGAATCCAACGAATTTTTACGGATTTCCCTAGGGGTACCACTAGGGAAAATCACCAAAATCGTAAAATCGTAAAAAGTGGTCAAATTTTGGATCCGAGTCCAATAATTCCGGAAAACTAGATTGGAATAGCTACTGGAAGCTTGCCGGTCACAACGCAACGAGAATTGGCTTCTTCGAAATCCGACGAATTTTTACGGATTTCCCTAGGGGTACCACTAGGTAAAATCGAAAAATCGTAAAAAGCGGTGAAATTTTTGATCCGAGTCCAATAATTCAGGAAAACTCGATTGGAATATCTACTGGAAGCTTGCCAGTCACAACGCATTGAGAATTGGTTTCGTCGGAATCCGACGAATTTTTACGGATTTCTTTAGGGGTACCACTAGGAAAAATCACCAAAATCGAAAAACCGTAAAAAGTGGTGAAATTTTGGATCCGAGTACAATAATTCAGGAAAACTAGATTGGAATAGCTACTGGAAGCTTTCCGGTCACAACGCATCGAGAATTGGCTTCGTCGGAATCCGACGAATTTTTACGGATTTTCCTAGGGGTACCACTAGGGAAAATCACCAAAATCGAAAAATCGTAAAAAGTGGTGAAATTTTTGATCCGAGTCCAATAATTCAGGAAAACTCGATTGGAATAGCTACTGGAAGCTTGCCGGTCACAACGTATCGAGAATTGGCTTCGTCGAAATCCGACAAATTTTTACGGATTTCCCTAGGAGTACCACTAGGGAAAATCGAAAAATCGTAAAAAGTGGTGAAAATTTTGATCCGTGTCCAATAATTAAGGAAAATTCGATTGGAATAGCTACAGGAAGCTTGCCGGTCACAACGCATAGAGAATTTGTTTCGTCGGAATCCGACGAATTTTTACGGATATCCCTAGGGGTACCACTAGGGAAAATCGAAAAATCGTAAAAAGTGGTGAAATTTTGGATCTGAGTCCAATAATTCAGGAAAACTAGATTGGAATAGCTACTGGAAACTTGCCGGTCACAACGCATCGAGAATTGGCTTCGTCGAAATCCGACGAATTTTTACGGATTTCCCTAGGGGTACCACTAGGGAGAATCACCAAAATCGAAAAATCGTAAAAAGTGGTGAAATTTTTGATCCGAGTCCAATAATTAAGGAAAACTCGATTGGAATAGCTACTGGAAGCTTTCCGGTCACAATGCATAGAGAATTGGTTTCGTCGGAATCCGACGAATTTTTACGGATTTCCCTAGTGGTACCACTAGGGAAAATCGAAAAATCGTAAAAAGTGGTGAAATTTTTGATCCGAGTCCAATAATTCAGGAAAACTCGATTGGAATAGCTACTGGAAGCTTGCCGATCATAACGCATCGAGAATTGGCTTTGTCGGAATCCGATGAATTTTTACGAATTTCCCTTGGGGTACCACTAGGGAAAATCACCAAAATCAAAAAATCGTAAAAAGTGGTGAAATTTTTGATTCGAGTCCAATAATTCAGGAAAACTCGATTGGAATAGCTACTGGAAGCTTGCCGGTCACAACGCATAGAGAATTCGTTTCGTCGGAATCCGACGAATTTTTACAGATTTCCCTAGGGGTACCACTAGGAAAAATCGAAAAATCGTAAAAAGTGGTGAAATTTTTGATCCGAGTCCAATAATTCAGGAAAACTAGATTGGAATAGCTACTGGAAGCTTGCCGGTCACAACGCATAGAGAATTGGCTTCGTCGGAATCCGACGAATTTTTACGGATTTCCCTAGGGGTACCACTAGGGAAAATCACCAAAATCGAAAAATCGTAAAAAGTGGTGAAATTTTTGATCCGAGTCGAATAATTTAGGAAAACTCGATTGGAATAGCTACTGGAAGCTTGCCGGTCACAACGCATGGAGAATTGGTTTCGTCAGAATCCGACGAATTTTTACGGATTTCCCTAGGGGTACCACTATGGAAAATCACCAAAATCGAAAAATCGTAAAAAGTGTTGAAATTTTTGATCCGAGTCGAATAATTTAGGAAAACTCGATTGGAATAGCTACTGGAAGCTTGCCGGTCACAACTCATCGAGAATTGGTTTCGTCAGAATCCGACGAATTTTTACGGATTTCCCTAGGGGTACCACTAAGGAAAATCACGAAAATCGAAAAATCGTAAAAAGTGGTGAAATTTTTGATCCGAGTCCAATAATTCAGGAAAACACGAATGGAATAGCTACTGGAATCTTACCGGTCACAATGCATAGAGAATTGGCTTCATCGGAATCCAACGAATTTTTACGGATTTCCCTAGGGGTACCACTAGGGAAAATCACCAAAATCGTAAAATCGTAAAAAGTGGTGAAATTTTCGATCCGAGTCCAATAATTCCGGAAAACTAGATTGGAATAGCTACTGGAAGCTCGCCGGTCACAACGCATTGAGAATTGGCTTCGTCGGAATCCGACGAATTTTTACGGATTTCCCTAGGGGTACCACTAGGGAAAATCGAAAAATCGAAAAAAGTGGTGAAATTTTTGATCCGAGTCCAATAATTCAGGAAAACTCGATTGGAATAGCTATTGGAAGCTTGCCGATCACAACGCATCGAGAATTGGCTTTGTCGGAATCCGATGAATTTTCACGAATTTCCCTTGGGGTACCACTAGGAAAAATCACCAAAATCGAAAAATCGTAAAAAGTGGTGAATTTTTTGATTCGAGTCCAATAATTCAGGAAAACTCGATTGGAATAGCTACTGGAAGCTTGCCGGTCACAACGCATAGAGAATTCGTTTCGTCGGAATCCGACGAATTTTTACGGATTTCCCTAGGGGTACCACTAGGAAAAATAGAAAAATCGTAAAAAGTGGTGAAATTTTTGATCCGAGTCCAATAATTCAGGAAAACTAGATTGGAATAGCTACTGGAAGCTTGCCGGTCACAACGCATTGAGAATTGGCTTCATCGGAATCCAACGAATTTTTACGGATTTCCCTAGGGGTACCACTAGGGAAAATCACCAAAATCGTAAAATCGTAAAAAGTGGTGAAATTTTCGATCCGAGTCCAATAATTCCGGAAAACTAGATTGGAATAGCTACTGGAAGCTCGCCGGTCACAACGCATCGAGAATTGGCTTCGTCGGAATCCGACGAATTTTTACGGATTTCCCTAGGGGTACCACTAGGGAAAATCGAAAAATCGAAAAAAGTGGTGAAATTTTTGATCCGAGTCCAATAATTCAGGAAAACTCGATTGGAATAGCTATTGGAAGCTTGCCGATCACAACGCATCGAGAATTGGCTTTGTCGGAATCCGATGAATTTTCACGAATTTCCCTTGGGGTACCACTAGGAAAAATCACCAAAATCGAAAAATCGTAAAAAGTGGTGAATTTTTTGATTCGAGTCCAATAATTCAGGAAAACTCGATTGGAATAGCTACTGGAAGCTTGCCGGTCACAACGCATAGAGAATTCGTTTCGTCGGAATCCGACGAATTTTTACGGATTTCCCTAGGGGTACCACTAGGAAAAATAGAAAAATCGTAAAAAGTGGTGATATTTTTGATCCGAGTCCAATAATTCAGGAAAACTAGATTGGAATAGCTACTGGAAGCTTGCCGGTCACAACGCATTGAGAATTGGCTTCGTCGGTATCCGACGAATTTTTACGGATTTCCCTAGGGGTACCACTAAGGAAAATCACGAAAATCGAAAAATCGTAAAAAGTGGTGAAATTTTTGATCCGAGTCCAATAATTCATGAAAACACGATTGGAATAGCTACTGGAATCTTACCGGTCACAACGCAAAGAGAATTGGCTTCATCGGAATCCAACGAATTTTTACGGATTTCCCTAAGGGTACCACTAGGGAAAATCACCAAAAACGTAAAATCGTAAAAAGTGGTGAAATTTGTGATCCGAGTCCAATAATTCAAGAAAACTCGATTGGAATAGCTACTTGAAGCTTGCCGAACACAACGCATCGATAATTGGCTTCGTCGGAATCCGACGAATTTTTACGGATTTCCCTAGGGGTACCACTAGGGAAAATCACCAAAATCGAAAAATCGTAAAAAGTTGTGAAATTTTTGATCCGAGTCCAATAATTAGGGAAAACTCTATTGGAATAGCTACTGGAAGATTACCGGTCACAACGCATAGAGAATTGGCTTCGTCGGAATTCGACGAATTTTTACGGATTTTCCTAGCGGTACCACTAGGGAAAATCACCAAAATCTAAAAATCGTAAAAAGTGGTGAAATTTTTGATCCGAGTCCAATAATTAAGAAAAACTTGATTGGAAATTCTACTGGAAGCTTGCCGTTCACAACGCCTCAAGAATTGGATTCGTCGGAATCCGACGAATTTTTACGGATTTCCCAAGGGGTATCACTAGGAAAAATCGAAAAATCGTAAAAAGTGGTGAAATTTTTGATCCGAGTCCAATAATTCAGGAAAACTAGATTGGATTAGCTACTGGAAGCTTGTCGGTCACAATGCATTGAGAATTGGCTTCGTCGGAATCCGACGAATTTTTACGGATTTCCCTAGGGGTACCACTAGGGAAAATCACCAAAATCGAAAAATCGTAAAAAGTGATGAAATTTTTGATCCGAGTCAAATAATTCAGGAAAACTCGATTAGAATAGCTACTGGAAGCTTCCCGGTCACAACGCATAGAGAATTGGCTTCGTCGGAATCCGACGAATTTTTACGAATTTTCCTAGGGGTACCACTAGGGAAAATCACCAAAATCAAAAAATCGTAAAAAGTGGTGAAATTTTTGATCCGAGTCAAATAATTCAGGAAAACTCGATTAGAATAGCTACTGGAAACTTGCCGGTCACAACGCATAGAGAATTGGTTTCGTCGGAATCCGACGAATTTTTACGGATTTTCCTAGGGGTACCACTAGGGAAAATCGAAAAATCGTAAACAGTGGTGAAATTTTGGATCCGAGTCCAATAATTCAGGAAAACTCGATTGGAATAGCTACTAGAAGCTTGCCGGTCACAACGCATCGAGAATTGGCTTCGTCGGAATCCGATGAATTTTCACGGATTTCCCTAGGGGTACCACTAGGGAAAATCGAAAAATCGTAAAAAGTGGTGAAATTTTTGATCCGAGTCAAATAATTCAGGAAAACTCGATTAGAATAGCTACTGGAAGCTTGCCGGTCACAACACATAGAGAATTGGCTTCGTCAGAATCCGACTAATTTTTACAAATTTCCCTAGGGGTACCACTAGGAAAAATCACCAAAATCGAAAAATCGTAAAAAGTGGTGAAATTTTTGATCCGAGTCAAATAATTCAGGAAAACTCGATTAGAATAGCTACTGGAAACTTGCCGGTCACAACGCATAAAGAATTGGTTTCGTCGGAATCCGACGAATTTTTACGGATTTCCCTAGGGGTATCACTAGGGAAAATCGAAAAATCGTAAAAAGTGGTGAAATTTTGGATCCGAGTCCAATAATTCAGTAAAACTAGATTGGAATAGCTACTGGAAGCTTGCCGGTCACAACGCATAGAGAATTGGCTTCGTCGGAATCCGACGAATTTTTACGGATTTTCCTAGGGGTACCACTAGGGAAAATCACCAAAATCGAAAAATCGTAAAAAGTGGTGAAATTTTGGATCCGAGTCAAATAATTCAGGAAAACTCGATTGGAATAGCAACTGGAAGCTTGCCCGTCACAACGCATAGAGAATTGGCTTCGTCGGAATCCGACGAATTTTTACGGATTTTCCTAGGGGTACCACTAGGGAAAATCGAAAAATGGTAAAAAGTGGTGAAATTTTTGATCCGAGTCAAATAATTCAGGAAAACTCGATTAGAATAGCTACTGGAAGCTTGCCGGTCACAACGCATAGAGAATTGGCGTCGTCGGAATCCGACGAATTTTTACGGATTTCCCTATGGGTACCACCAGGGTAAATCACCAAAATCGAAAAATCGTAAAAAGTGGTAAAATTTTTGATCCGAGTCAAAAAAATCAAGACAACTCGATTAGAATATCTATTGGAAGTTTGCCGGTCACAACGCATCGAGAATTGGCTTCGTCGAAATCTGACGAATTTTTACGAATTTCCCTAAGGGTACCACTAGGAAAAATCACCGAATTCGAAAAATCGTAAAAAGTGGTGAAATTTTGGATCCGAGTCCAATAATTAGGGAAAACTCGATTGGAATAGCTACTGGAAGCTTGCTAGTCACAACGCATTGAGAATTTGTTTCGTCAGAATCCGACGAATTTTTATGGATTTCACTTTGGGTACCACTAGGGAAAATAATCAAAATCGAAAAATAGTAAAAAGTGCTGAAATTTTGGATCCGAGTCCAATAATTCAAGAAAACTCGATTGGAATAGCTACTGGATGCTTGTCGGTCACAACGCATAGAGAATTTGTTTCATCGCAATCCGACGAATTTTTACGGATTTCCCTTGGGGTACCACTAGGGAAAATCGAAAAATCGTAAAAAGTGGTAAAATTTTGGATCCGAGTGCAATAATTCAGGAAAACTAGATTGGAATAGCTACTGGAAGCTTTCCGGTCACAACACATCAAGAATTGGCTTCGTCGGAATACGATGAATTTTTACGGATTTTTCTAGGGGTACCACAAGGGAAAATCACCAAAATCGAAAAATCGTAAAAAGTGGTGAAATTTTTGATCCGAGTCCAATAATTCAGGAAAACTCGATTGGAATAGCTACTGGAAGCTTGCAGGTCACAACGCATTGAGAATTGGCTTCGTCGGAATCAGACGAATTTTTACGGATTTTCCTAGGGGTACAACTAAGGAAAATCACCAAAATCGAAAATTCGTAAAAAGTGGTGAAATTTTTGATCCGAGTCCATTAATTCAAGAAAACTCGATTGGAATAGCTACTGGAAGCTTGCCGGTCACAACGCATAGAGAATTGGTTTCGTCGAAATCCAACGAATTTTTACGGATTTCCCTCGGGGTACCACTAGGGAAAATCGAAAAATCGTAAAAAGATGTGAAATTTTGGATCCGAGTCCAATAATTCAGGAAAACTAGATTGGAATAGCTACTGGAAGCTTGCCGGTCACAACACATCGAGAATTGGCTTCGTCGGAATCCGAGGAATTTTTACGGATTTTCCTAGGGGTACCACTAGGGAAAATCACCAAAATCGAAAAATCGTAAAATGTGGTGAAATTTTTGATCCGAGTCCAATAATTCAGGAAAACTCGATTGGAATAGCTACTGGAAGCTTTCCGGTCACAACGTATCGAGAATTGGCTTCGTCGGAATCCGACGAATTTTTACGGATTTCCCTAGAAGTAACACTAGGGAAAATCGAAAAATCGTAAAAAGTGGTGAAAATTTTGATCCGAGTCCAATAATTAAGGAAAAATCGATTGGAATAGCTACAGGAAGCTTGCCGGTCACAACGCATAGAGAATTTGTTTCGTCGGAATCCGAAGAATTTTTACGGATATCCCTAGGGGTACCACTAGGGAAAATCGAAAATTCGTAAAAAGTGGTGAAATTTTGTATCCGAGTCCAATAATTCAGGAAAACTAGATTGGAATAGCTACTGGAAACTTGCCGGTCACAACGCATCGAGAATTGGCTTCGTCGAAATCCGACGAATTTTTACGGATTTCCCTAGGGGTACCACTAGGGAGAATCACCAAAATCGAAAAATCGTAAAAAGTGGTGAAATTTTTGATCCGAGTCCAATAATTAAGGAAAAATCGATTGGAATAGCTACTGGAAGCTTGCCGGTCACAATGCATAGAGAATTGGTTTCGTCGGAATCCGACGAATTTTTACGGATTTCCCTAGTGGTACCACTAGGGAAAATCGAAAAATCGTAAAAAGTGGTGAAATTTTTGATCCGAGTCCAATAATTCAGGAAAACTCGATTGGAATAGCTACTGGAAGCTTGCCGATCATAACGCATCGAGAATTGGCTTTGTCGGAATCCGATGAATTTTTACGAATTTCCCTTGGGGTACCACTAGGGGAAATCACCAAAATCGAAAAATCGTAAAAAGTGGCGAAATTTTTGATTCGAGTCCAATAATTCAGGAAAACTCGATTGGAATAGCTACTGGAAGCTTGCCGGTCACAACGCATAGAGAATTCGTTTCGTCGGAATTCGACGAATTTTTACGGATTTCCCAAGGGGTACCACTAGGAAAAATCGAAAAATCGTAAAAAGTGGTGAAATTTTTGATCCGAGTCCAATAATTCAGGAAAACTAGATTGGATTAGCTACTGGAAGCTTGTCGGTCACAATGCATTGAGAATTGGCTTCGTCGGAATCCGACGAATTTCCCTAGGGGTACCACTAGGGAAAATCACCAAAATCGAAAAATCGTAAAAAGTGGTTAAATTTTTGATCCGAGTTGAATAATTTAGGAAAACTCGATTGGAATAGCTACTGGAAGCTTGCCGGTCACAACACATGGAGAATTGGTTTCGTTAGAATCCGACGAATTTTTACGGATTTCCCTAGGGGTACCACTAGGGAAAATCACCAAAATCGAAAAATCGTAAAAAGTGGTGAAATTTTTTATCCGAGTCGAATAATTTATGAAAACTCGATTGGAATAGCTACTGGAAGCTTGCCGGTCACAACGCATCGAGAATTGGTTTCGTCAGAATCCGACGAATTTTTACGGATTTATCTAGGGGTACCACTAAGGAAAATCACGAAAATCGAAAAATCGTAAAAAGTGGTGAAATTTTTGATCCGAGTCCAATAATTCAGGAAAACACGATTGGAATAGCTACTGGAATCTTACCGGTCACAACGCATAGAGAATTGGCTTCATCGGAATCCAACGAATTTTTACGGATTTCCCTAGGGGTACCACTAGGGAAAATCACCAAAATCGTAAAATCGTAAAAAGTGGTGAAATTTTCGATCCGAGTCCAATAATTCCGGAAAACTAGATTGGAATAGCTACTGGAAGCTCGCCGGTCACAACGCATCGAGAATTGGCTTCGTCGGAATCCGACGAATTTTTACGGATTTCCCTAGGGGTACCACTAGGGAAAATCGAAAAATCGAAAAAAGTGGTGAAATTTTTGATCCGAGTCCAATAATTCAGGAAAACTCGATTGGAATAGCTATTGGAAGCTTGCCGATCACAACGCATCGAGAATTGGCTTTGTCGGAATCCGATGAATTTTCACGAATTTCCCTTGGGGTACCACTAGGAAAAATCACCAAAATCGAAAAATCGTAAAAAGTGGTGAATTTTTTGATTCGAGTCCAATAATTCAGGAAAACTCGATTGGAATAGCTACTGGAAGCTTGCCGGTCACAACGCATAGAGAATTCGTTTCGTCGGAATCCGACGAATTTTTACGGATTTCCCTAGGGGTACCACTAGGAAAAATAGAAAAATCGTAAAAAGTGGTGAAATTTTTGATCCGAGTCCAATAATTCAGGAAAACTAGATTGGAATAGCTACTGGAAGCTTGCCGGTCACAACGCATTGAGAATTGGCTTCGTCGGTATCCGACGAATTTTTACGGATTTCCCTAGGGGTACCACTAAGGAAAATCACGAAAATCGAAAAATCGTAAAAAGTGGTGAAATTTTTGATCCGAGTCCAATAATTCATGAAATCACGATTGGAATAGCTACTGGAATCTTACCGGTCACAACGCAAAGAGAATTGGCTTCATCGGAATCCAACGAATTTTTACGGATTTCCCTAAGGGTACCACTAGGGAAAATCACCAAAAACGTAAAATCGTAAAAAGTGGTGAAATTTGTGATCCGAGTCCAATAATTCAAGAAAACTCGATTGGAATAGCTACTTGAAGCTTGCCAAACACAACGCATCGATAATTGGCTTCGTCGGAATCCGACGAATTTTTACGGATTTCCCTAGGGGTACCACTAGGGAAAATCACCAAAATCGAAAAATCGTAAAAAGTTGTGAAATTTTTGATCCGAGTCCAATAATTAGGGAAAACTCTATTGGAATAGCTACTGGAAGATTACCGGTCACAACGCATAGAGAATTGGCTTCGTCGGAATTCGACGAATTTTTACGGATTTTCCTAGCGGTACCACTAGGGAAAATCACCAAAATCTAAAAATCGTAAAAAGTGGTGAAATTTTTGATCCGAGTCCAATAATTAAGAAAAACTTGATTGGAAATTCTACTGGAAGCTTGCCGTTCACAACGCCTCAAGAATTGGATTCGTCGGAATCCGACGAATTTTTACGGATTTCCCAAGGGGTATCACTAGGGAAAATCGAAAAATCGTAAAAAGTGGTGAAATTTTTGATCCGAGTCAAATAATTCAGGAAAACTCGATTAGAATAGCTACTGGAAGCTTCCCGGTCACAACGCATAGAGAATTGGCTTCGTCGGAATCCGACGAATTTTTACGAATTTTCCTAGGGGTACCACTAGGGAAAATCACCAAAATCGAAAAATCGTAAAAAGTGGTGAAATTTTTGATCCGAGTCAAATAATTCAGGAAAACTCGATTAGAATAGCTACTGGAAACTTGCCGGTCACAACGCATAGAGAATTGGTTTCGTCGGAATCCGACGAATTTTTACGGATTTTCCTAGGGGTACCACTAGGGAAAATCGAAAAATCGTAAACAGTGGTGAAATTTTGGATCCGAGTCCAATAATTCAGGAAAACTCGATTGGAATAGCTACTAGAAGCTTGCCGGTCACAACGCATCGAGAATTGGCTTCGTCGGAATCCGATGAATTTTCACGGATTTCCCTAGGGGTACCACTAGGGAAAATCGAAAAATCGTAAAAAGTGGTGAAATTTTTGATCCGAGTCAAATAATTCAGGAAAACTCGATTAGAATAGCTACTGGAAGCTTGCCGGTCACAACACATAGAGAATTGGCTTCGTCAGAATCCGACTAATTTTTACAAATTTCCCTAGGGGTACCACTAGGAAAAATCACCAAAATCGAAAAATCGTAAAAAGTGGTGAAATTTTTGATCCGAGTCAAATAATTCAGGAAAACTCGATTAGAATAGCTACTGGAAACTTGCCGGTCACAACGCATAAAGAATTGGTTTCGTCGGAATCCGACGAATTTTTACGGATTTCCCTAGGGGTATCACTAGGGAAAATCGAAAAATCGTAAAAAGTGGTGAAATTTTGGATCCGAGTCCAATAATTCAGTAAAACTAGATTGGAATAGCTACTGGAAGCTTGCCGGTCACAACGCATAGAGAATTGGCTTCGTCGGAATCCGACGAATTTTTACGGATTTTCCTAGGGGTACCACTAGGGAAAATCACCAAAATCGAAAAATCGTAAAAAGTGGTGAAATTTTGGATCCGAGTCAAATAATTCAGGAAAACTCGATTGGAATAGCAACTGGAAGCTTGCCCGTCACAACGCATAGAGAATTGGCTTCGTCGGAATCCGACGAATTTTTACGGATTTTCCTAGGGGTACCACTAGGGAAAATCGAAAAATGGTAAAAAGTGGTGAAATTTTTGATCCGAGTCAAATAATTCAGGAAAACTCGATTAGAATAGCTACTGGAAGCTTGCCGGTCACAACGCATAGAGAATTGGCGTCGTCGGAATCCGACGAATTTTTACGGATTTCCCTATGGGTACCACCAGGGTAAATCACCAAAATCGAAAAATCGTAAAAAGTGGTAAAATTTTTGATCCGAGTCAAAAAAATCAAGACAACTCGATTAGAATATCTATTGGAAGTTTGCCGGTCACAACGCATCGAGAATTGGCTTCGTCGAAATCTGACGAATTTTTACGAATTTCCCTAAGGGTACCACTAGGAAAAATCACCGAATTCGAAAAATCGTAAAAAGTGGTGAAATTTTGGATCCGAGTCCAATAATTAGGGAAAACTCGATTGGAATAGCTACTGGAAGCTTGCCAGTCACAACGCATTGAGAATTTGCTTCGTCAGAATCCGACGAATTTTTATGGATTTCACTTTGGGTACCACTAGGGAAAATAATCAAAATCGAAAAATAGTAAAAAGTGCTGAAATTTTGGATCCGAGTCCAATAATTCAAGAAAACTCGATTGGAATAGCTACTGGATGCTTGTCGGTCACAACGCATAGAGAATTTGTTTCGTCGCAATCCGACGAATTTTTACGGATTTCCCTTGGGGTACCACTAGGGAAAATCGAAAAATCGTAAAAAGTGGTAAAATTTTGGATCCGAGTGCAATAATTCAGGAAAACTAGATTGGAATAGCTACTGGAAGCTTTCCGGTCACAACACATCAAGAATTGGCTTCGTCGGAATACGATGAATTTTTACGGATTTTTCTAGGGGTACCACAAGGGAAAATCACCAAAATCGAAAAATCGTAAAAAGTGGTGAAATTTTTGATCCGAGTCCAATAATTCAGGAAAACTCGATTGGAATAGCTACTGGAAGCTTGCAGGTCACAACGCATTGAGAATTGGCTTCGTCGGAATCAGACGAATTTTTACGGATTTTCCTAGGGGTACAACTAAGGAAAATCACCAAAATCGAAAATTCGTAAAAAGTGGTGAAATTTTTGATCCGAGTCCATTAATTCAAGAAAACTCGATTGGAATAGCTACTGGAAGCTTGCCGGTCACAACGCATAGAGAATTGGTTTCGTCGAAATCCAACGAATTTTTACCGATTTCCCTCGGGGTACCACTAGGGAAAATCGAAAAATCGTAAAAAGATGTGAAATTTTGGATCCGAGTCCAATAATTCAGGAAAACTAGATTGGAATAGCTACTGGAAGCTTGCCGGTCACAACACATCGAGAATTGGCTTCGTCGGAATCCGAGGAATTTTTACGGATTTTCCTAGGGGTACCACTAGGGAAAATCACCAAAATCGAAAAATCGTAAAATGTGGTGAAATTTTTGATCCGAGTCCAATAATTCAGGAAAACTCGATTGGAATAGCTACTGGAAGCTTTCCGGTCACAACGTATCGAGAATTGGCTTCGTCGGAATCCGACGAATTTTTACGGATTTCCCTAGAAGTAACACTAGGGAAAATCGAAAAATCGTAAAAAGTGGTGAAAATTTTGATCCGAGTCCAATAATTAAGGAAAAATCGATTGGAATAGCTACAGGAAGCTTGCCGGTCACAACGCATAGAGAATTTGTTTCGTCGGAATCCGAAGAATTTTTACGGATATCCCTAGGGGTACCACTAGGGAAAATCGAAAATTCGTAAAAAGTGGTGAAATTTTGTATCCGAGTCCAATAATTCAGGAAAACTAGATTGGAATAGCTACTGGAAACTTGCCGGTCACAACGCATCGAGAATTGGCTTCGTCGAAATCCGACGAATTTTTACGGATTTCCCTAGGGGTACCACTAGGGAGAATCACCAAAATCGAAAAATCGTAAAAAGTGGTGAAATTTTTGATCCGAGTCCAATAATTAAGGAAAAATCGATTGGAATAGCTACTGGAAGCTTGCCGGTCACAATGCATAGAGAATTGGTTTCGTCGGAATCCGACGAATTTTTACGGATTTTCCTAGTGGTACCACTAGGGAAAATCGAAAAATCGTAAAAAGTGGTGAAATTTTTGATCCGAGTCCAATAATTCAGGAAAACTCGATTGGAATAGCTACTGGAAGCTTGCCGATCATAACGCATCGAGAATTGGCTTTGTCGGAATCCGATGAATTTTTACGAATTTCCCTTGGGGTACCACTAGGGAAAATCACCAAAATCGAAAAATCGTAAAAAGTGGCGAAATTTTTGATTCGAGTCCAATAATTCAGGAAAACTCGATTGGAATAGCTACTGGAAGCTTGCCGGTCACAACGCATAGAGAATTCGTTTCGTCGGAATTCGACGAATTTTTACGGATTTCCCAAGGGGTACCACTAGGAAAAATCGAAAAATCGTAAAAAGTGGTGAAATTTTTGATCCGAGTCCAATAATTCAGGAAAACTAGATTGGATTAGCTACTGGAAGCTTGTCGGTCACAATGCATTGAGAATTGGCTTCGTCGGAATCCGACGAATTTCCCTAGGGGTACCACTAGGGAAAATCACCAAAATCGAAAAATCGTAAAAAGTGGTTAAATTTTTGATCCGAGTTGAATAATTTAGGAAAACTCGATTGGAATAGCTACTGGAAGCTTGCCGGTCACAACACATGGAGAATTGGTTTCGTTAGAATCCGACGAATTTTTACGGATTTCCCTAGGGGTACCACTAGGGAAAATCACCAAAATCGAAAAATCGTAAAAAGTGGTGAAATTTTTTATCCGAGTCGAATAATTTATGAAAACTCGATTGGAATAGCTACTGGAAGCTTGCCGGTCACAACGCATCGAGAATTGGTTTCGTCAGAATCCGACGAATTTTTACGGATTTCCCTAGGGGTACCACTAAGGAAAATCACGAAAATCGAAAAATCGTAAAAAGTGGTGAAATTTTTGATCCGAGTCCAATAATTCAGGAAAACACGATTGGAATAGCTACTGGAATCTTACCGGTCACAACGCATAGAGAATTGGCTTCATCGGAATCCAACGAATTTTTACGGATTTCCCTAGGGGTACCACTAGGGAAAATCACCAAAATCGTAAAATCGTAAAAAGTGGTGAAATTTTCGATCCGAGTCCAATAATTCCGGAAAACTAGATTGGAATAGCTCCTGGAAGCTTGCCGGTCACAACGCATCGAGAATTGGCTTCGTCGGAATCCGACGAATTTTTACGGATTTCCCTAGTGGTACCACTCGGTAAAATCGAAAAATCGTAAAAAGCGGTGAAATTTTTGATCCGAGTCCAATAATTCAGGAAAACTCGATTGGAATATCTACTGGAAGCTTGCCAGTCACAACGCATTGAGAATATGTTTCGTTGGAATCCGACGAATTTTTACGGATTTCTTTAGGGGTACCTCTAGGGAAAATCACCAAAATCGAAAAATCGTAAAAAGTGGTGAAATTTTAGATCCGAGTCCAATAATTCAGGAAAACTAGATTGGAATAGCTACTGGAAGCTTGCCGGTCACAACGAATCGAGAATTGGCTTCGTCGGAATCCGATGAATTTTTACGGATTTTCCTAGGGGTACCACTAGGGAAAATCACCAAAATCAAAAAATCGTAAAAAGTGGTGAAATTTTTGATCCGAGTCCAATTATTCAGGAAAACTCGATTGGAATAGCTACTGGAAGCTTGCCGGTCACAACGTATCGAGAATTGGCTTCGTCGGAATCCGACGAATTTTTACGGATTTCCCTAGGAGTACCACTAGGGAAAATCGAAAAATCGTAAAAAGTGGTGAATATTTTGATCCGAGTCCAATAATTAAGGAAAACTTGATTGGAATAGCTACAGGAAGCTTGTCGGTCACAACGCATAAGAAATTTGTTTCGTCGGAATCCGATGAATTTTTACGGATTTCCCTAGGGGTACCACTAGGGAAAATCGAAAAATCGTAAAAAGTGGTGAAATTTTGGATCCGAGTCCAATAATTCAGGAAAACTAGATTGGAATAGCTAATGGAAACTTGCCGGTCACAACGCATCGAGAATTGGCTTCGTCGAAATCCGACGAATTTTTACGGATTTCCCTAGGGGTACCACTAGGGAAAATCATCAAAATTGAAAAATCGTAAAAAGTGGTGAAATTTTTGATCCGAGTCGAATAATTAAGGAAAACTCGATTGGAATACCTACTGGAAGCTTGCCGGTCACAATGCATAGAGAATTGGTTTCTTCGGAATCCGACGAATTTTTACGGATTTCCCTAGTGCTACCACTAGGGAAAATCGAAAAATCGTAAAAAGTGGTGAAATTTTTGATACGAGTCCAATAATTCAGGAAAACTCGATTGGAATAGCTACTGGAAGCTTGCCGATCACAACGCATCAAGAATTGGCTTTGTCGGAATCCGATGAATTTTCACGAATTTCACTTGGGCTACCACTAGGAAAAATCACCAAAATCGAAAAATCGTAAAAAGTGGTGAAATTTTTGATTCGAGTCCAATAATTCAGGAAAACTCGATTGGAATAGCTACTGGAAGCTTGCCGGTCACAACGCATAGAGAATTCGTTTCGTCGGAATCCGACGAATTTTTACGGATTTCCCTAGGGGTACCACTAGGAAAAATAGAAAAATCGTAAAAAGTGGTGAAATTTTTGATCCGAGTCCAATAATTAAGAAAAACTCGATTGGAATTGCTACTGGAAGCTTGCCGTTCACAACGCCTCAAGAATTGGCTTCGTCGGAATCCGACGAATTTTTACGGATTTCCCAAGCGGTACCACTAGGGAAAATCGAAAAATCGTAAAAAGTGGTGAAATTTTTGATCCGAGTCCAATAATTCAGGAAAACTCGATTGGAATAGCTACTGGAAGCTTGCCGATAACAACGCATCGGGAATTGGCTTCGTCGGAATCCGATGAATTTTCACGGATTTCCCTAGGGGTACCACTAGGGAAAAACGAAAAATCGTAAAAAGTGGTGAAATTTTTGATCCGAGTCAAATAATTCAGGAAACCTCGATTAGAATAGCAACTGGAAGCTTGCAGGTCACAACGCATAGAGAATTGGCTTCGTCGGAATCCGACGAATTTTTACGGATTTCCCTAGGGGTAACACTAGGGAAAATCACCAAAATCGAAAAATCATAAAAAGTGGTGAAATTTTTGATCCGAGTCAAATAATTCAGGAAAACTCGATTAGAATATCTACTGAAAACTTGCCGGTCACAATGCATAGAGAATTGGTTTCGTCGGAATCCGACGAATTTTTATGGATTTTGCTAGGAGTACCTCTAGGGAAAATCGAAAAATCGTAAAAAGTGGTGAAATTTTGGATCCGAGTCGAATAATTCAGGAAAACTAGATTGGAATAGCTACTGGAAGCTTGCAGGTCACAACGCATCGAGAATTGCCTTCGTCGGAATCCGACGAATTTTTACGGATTTCCCTAGGGGTACCACTAGGGAAAATCGAAAAATCGTAAAAAGTGGTGAAATTTTTGATCCGAGTCCAATAATTCAGGAAAACTCGATTGGAATAGCTACTGGAAGCTTGCCGGTCACAATGTATAGAGAATTGGCTTCGTCGGAATCCGACGAATTTTTACGGATTTCCCTAGGGGTACCACTAGGAAAAATCACCAAATTCGAAAAATCGTAAAAAGTGGTGAAATTTTGGATCCGAGTCCAATACTTCAGGAAAACTCGATTGGAATAGCTACTGGAAGCTTGCCGGTCACAACGCATCGAGAATTGGCTTATTCAGAATCCGACGAATTTTTACGGATTTTCCAAGGGGTACCACTAGGGAAAATAATCAAAATGGAAAAATCGTAAAAAGTGGTGATATTTTGGATTCGAGTCCAATAATTCAAGAAAACTCGATTGGAATAGCTACTAGAAGCTTGCCGGTCACAACGCATCGAGAATTGGCTTTGTCGGAATCCGACGAATTTTTACAGATTTTCCTATAGGTACCACTAGGAAAAATCACCAAAATGGAAAAATCGTAAAAAGTGGTGAAATTTTGGATCCGAGTCCAATAATTCAGGAAAAATCGATTGGAATAGCTACTGGAAGCTTGCCGTTCACAACGCCTCAAAAATTGGTTTCGTTGGAATCCGACGAATTTTTACGGATTTCCCAAGGGGTACCACTAGGGAAAATCGAAAAATCGTAAAAAGTGGTGAAATTTTGGATCCGAGTCCAATAATTCAGGAAAACTCGATTAGAATAGCTACTGGAAGCTTGCCGGTCACAACGCATCGAGAATTGGCTTCGTCGGAATCCGATGAATTTTCACGGATTTCCCTAGGGGTACCACTAGGGAAAATCGAAAAATCGTAAAAAGTGGTGAAATTTTTGATCCGAGTCCAATAATTCAGGAAAACTCGATTGGAATAGCTACTGGAAGCTTGCCGGTCACAACGCATCGAGAATTGGTTTCGTCAGAATCCGACGAATTTTTACGGATTTCCCTAGGGGTACCACTAGGAAAAATCACCAAATTCGAAAAATCGTAAAAAGTGGTGAAATTTTGGATCCGAGTCCAATAATTCAGGAAAACTCGATTGGAATAGTTACTGTAAGCTTGCCAGTCACAACGCATCGAGAATTGGCTTCGTCAGAATCCGACGAATTTTTACGGATTTCCCTAGGGGTACCACTAGGGAAAATAATCAAAATCGAAAAATCGTAAAAAGTGGTGAAATTTTTGATCCGAGTCCAATAATTTAAGAAAACTCGATTGGAATAGCTACTGGAAGCTTGCCGAACACAACGCATCGATAATTGGCTTCGTCGGAATCCGACGAATTTTTACGGATTTCCCTAGGGGTACCACTAGGGAAAATCACCAAAATCGAAAAATCGTAAAAAGTTGTGAAATTTTGGATCCGAGTCCAATAATTAGGTAAAACTCGATTGGAATAGCTACTGGAAGATTACCGGTCACAACGCATAGAGAATTGGCTTCGTCGGAATCCGACGAATTTTTACGGATTTTCCTAGGGGTACCACTAGGGAAAATCACCAAAATCGAAAAATCGTAAAAAGTGGTGAAATTTTTGATCCGAGTCCAATAATTATGGAAAACTCGATTGGAATTGCTACTGGAAGCTTGCCGTTCACAACGCCTCAAGAATTGGCTTCGTCGAAATCCGACGAATTTTTACGGATTTCCCAAGGGGTACCACTAGGGAAAATCGAAAAATCGTAAAAAGTGGTGAAATTTTTGATCCGAGTCCAATAATTCAGGAAAACTCGATTGGAATAGCTACTGGAAGCTTGCCGGTCACAACGCATCGAGAATTGGCTTCGTCGGAATCCGATGAATTTTCACGGATTTCCCTAGGGGTACCACTAGGGAAAATCGAAAAATCGTAAAAAGTGGTGAAATTTTTTATCCGAGTCAAATAATTCAGGAAAACTCGATTGGAATAGCTACTGGAAGCTTGCCGGTCACAACGCATAGAGAATTGGCTTCGTCGGAATCCGACGAATTTTTACGGATTTCCCTAGGGGTAACACTAGGGAAAATCACCAAAATCGAAAAATCGTAAAAAGTTGTGAAATTTTGGATCCGAGTCCAATAATTAGGTAAAACTCGATTGGAATAGCTACTGGAAGATTACCGGTCACAACGCATAGAGAATTGGCTTCGTCGGAATCCGACGAATTTTTACGGATTTCCCTAGGGGTACCACTAGGGAAAATCACCAAAATCGAAAAATCATAAAAAGTGGTGAAATTTTTGATCCGAGTCCAATAATTATGGAAAACTCGATTGGAATTGCTACTGGAAGCTTGCCGTTCACAACGCCTCAAGAATTGGATTCGTCGAAATCCGACGAATTTTTACGGATTTCCCAAGGGGTACCACTAGGGAAAATCGAAAAATCGTAAAAAGTGGTGAAATTTTTGATCCGAGTCCAATAATTCAGGAAAACTCGATTGGAATAGCTACTGGAAGCTTGCCGGTCACAACGCATCGAGAATTGGCTTCGTCGGAATCCGATGAATTTTCACGGATTTCCCTAGGGGTACCACTAGGGAAAATCGAAAAATCGTAAAAAGTGGTGAAATTTTTGATCCGAGTCAAATAATTCAGGAAAACTCTATTAGAATAGCTACTAGAAGCTTGCCGGTCACAACGCATAGAGAATTGGCTTCGTCGAAATCCGACGAATTTTTACGGATTTCCCTAGGGGTACCACTAGGAAAAATCACTAAAATCGAAAAATCGTAAAAAGTGGTGAAATTTTTGATCCGAGTCAAATAATTCAGGAAAACTCGATTCGAATAGCTACTGGAAACTTGCCGGTCACAATGCATAGAGAATTGGTTTCGTCGGAATCCGACGAATTTTTACGAATTTTCCTAGGGGTACCACTAGGGAAAATCGAAAAATCGTAAAAAGTGGTGAAATTTTTGATCCGAGTCCAATAATTTAGGAAAACTAGATTGGAATAGCTACTGGAAGCTTGCAGGTCACAACGCATCGAGAATTGGCTTCGTCGGAATCCGACGAATTTTTACGGATTTCCCTAGGGGTACCACTAGGGAAAATCGAAAAATCGTAAAAAGTGGTGAAATTTTTGATCCGAGTCCAATAATTCAGGAAAACTCGATTGGAATAGCTACTGGAAGCTTGCCGGTCACAACGCATAGAGAATTGGCTTCGTCGGAATCCGACGAATTTTTACGGATTTCCCTAGGGGTACCACTAGGAAAAATCACCAAATTCGAAAAATCGTAAAAAGTGGTGAAATTTTGGATCCGAGTCCAATACTTCAGGAAAACTCGATTGGAATAGCTACTGGAAGCTTGCCGGTCACAACGCATCGAGAATTGGCTTCGTCAGAATCCGACGAATTTTTACGGATTTTCCAAGGGGTACCACTAGGGAAAATAATCAAAATCGAAAAATCGTAAAAAGTGGTGAAATTTTGGATTCGAGTCCAATAATTCAAGAAAACTCAATTGGAATAGCTACTGGAAGCTTGCCGGTCACAATGCATCGAGAATTGGCTTTGTCGGAATCCGATGAATTTTTACGGATTTCCCTATGGGTACCACTAGGGAAAATCACCAAAATCGAAAAATCGTAAAAAGTGGTGAAATTTTGGATCCGAGTCCAATAATTCAGGAAAACTGGATTGGAATAGTTACTGGAAGCTTACCGGTCACAACGCATAGAGAATTGGCTTCGTCGGAATCCTACGAATTTTTACGAATTTCCCTAGGGGTACCACTAGGGAAAATCACCAAAATCGAACAATCGTAAAAAGTGGTGAAATTTTGGATCCGAGTCAAATAATTAAGGAAAACTCGATTGGAATAGCTACTGGAAGCTTGCCGTTCACAACGCCTCGAGAATTGGCTTCGTCGGAATCCGACGAATTTTTACGGATTTCCCAAGGGGTACCACTAGTGAAAATCAAAAAATCGTAAAAAGTGGTGAAATTTTGGATCCGAGTCCAATAATTCAGGAAAACTTGATTGGAATAGCTACTGGAAGCTTGCCGGTCACATTGCATCGAGAATTGGCTTCGTCGGAATCCGATGAATTTTCACGGATTTCCCTAGGGGTACAACTAGGGAAAATCGAAAAATCGTAAAAAGTGTTGAAATTTTTGATCCGAGTCAAATAATTCAGGAAAACTCGATTGGAATAGCTACTGGAAGCTTGCCGGTCACAACGAATAGAGAATTGGCTTCGTCGGAATCCGACGAATTTTTACGGATTTCCCTAGGGGTACCACTAGGAAAAATCACCAAATTCGAAAAATCGTAAAAAGTGGTGAAATTTTGGATCTGAGTCCAATAATTCAGAAAAACTCGATTGGAATAGCTACTGAAAGCTTGCCAGTCACAACGCATCGAGAATTGGCTTCGTCAGAATCCGACGAATTTTTACGGATTTCCCTAAGGGTACCACTAGGGAAAATAATCAAAATCGAAAAATCGTAAAAAGTGGTGAAATTTTTGATCCGAGTCCAATAATTCAAGAAAACTCGATTGGAATAGCTACTGGAAGCTTGCCGAACACAACGCATCGATAATTGGCTTTGTCGGAATCCGACGAATTTTTACGGATTTCCCTAGGGGTACCACTAGGGAAAATCACCAAAATCGAAAAATCGTAAAAAGTTGTGAAATTTTGGATCCGAGTCCAATAATTAGGTAAAACTCGATTGGAATAGCTACTGGAAGATTACCGGTCACAACGCATAGAGAATTGGCTTCGTCGGAATCCGACGAATTTTTACGGATTTCCCTAGGGGTACCACTAGGGAAAATCACCAAAATCGAAAAATCATAAAAAGTGGTGAAATTTTTGATCCGAGTCCAATAATTATGGAAAACTCGATTGGAATTGCTACTGGAAGCTTGCCGTTCACAACGCCTCAAGAATTGGCTTCGTCGAAATCCGACGAATTTTTACGGATTTCCCAAGGGGTACCACTAGGGAAAATCGAAAAATCGTAAAAAGTGGTGAAATTTTTGATCCGAGTCCAATAATTCAGGAAAACTCGATTGGAATAGCTACTGGAAGCTTGCCGGTCACAACGCATCGAGAATTGGCTTCGTAGGAATCCGATGAATTGTCACGGATTTCCCTAGGGGTACCACTAGGGAAAATCGAAAAATCGTAAAAAGTGGTGAAATTTTTGATCCGAGTCAAATAATTCAGGAAAATTCTATTAGAATAGGTACTAGAAGCTTGCCGGTCACAACTCATAGAGAATTGGCTTCGTCGAAATCCGACGAATTTTTACGGATTTCCCTAGGGGTACCACTAGGGAAAATCACTAAAATCGAAAAATCGTAAAAAGTGGTGAAATTTTTGATCCGAGTCAAATAATTCAGGAAAACTCGATTAGAATAGCTACTGGAAACTTGCCGGTCACAATGCATAGAGAATTGGTTTCGTCGGAATCCGACGAATTTTTACGGATTTTCCTAGGGGTACCACTAGGGAAAATCGAAAAATCGTAAAAAGTGGTGAAATTTTTGATCCGAGTCCAATAATTCAGGAAAACTAGATTGGAATAGCTACTGGAAGCTTGCAGGTCACAACGCATCGAGAATTGGCTTCGTCGGAATCCGACGAATTTTTACGGATTTCCCTAGGGGTACCACTAGGGAAAATCGAAAAATCGTAAAAAGTGGTGAAATTTTTGATCCGAGTCCAATAATTCAGGAAAACTCGATTGGAATAGCTACTGGAAGCTTGCCGGTCACAACGCATAGAGAATTGGCTTCGTCGGAATCCGACGAATTTTTACGGATTTCCCTAGGGGTACCACTAGGAAAAATCACCAAATTCGAAAAATCGTAAAAAGTGGTAAAATTTGGATCCGAGTCCAATAATTTAAGAAAACTCGATTGGAATAGCTACTGGAAGCTTGCCGGTCACAACGCATCGAGAATTGGCTTTATCGGAATCCCATGAATTTTTACGGATTTCCCTATGGGTACCACTAGGGAAAATCACCAAAACCGAAAAATCGTAAAAAGTGGTGAAATTTTGGATCCGAGTCCAATAATTCAGGAAAACTTGATTGGAATAGTTACTGGAAGCTTACCGGTCACAACGCATAGAGAATTGGCTTCGTCGGAATCCTACGAATTTTTACGGATTTCCCTAGGGGTATCACTAGGGAAAATCACCAAAATCGAACAATCGTAAAAAGTGGTGAAATTTTGGATCCGAGTCAAATAATTAAGGAAAATTCGATTGGAATAGCTACTGGAAGCTTGCCGTTCACAACGCCTCAAGAATTGGCTTCGTCGGAATCCGACGAATTTTTACAGATTTCCCAAGGGCTACCACTAAGGAAAATCAAAAAATCGTAAAAAGTGGTGAAATTTTGGATCCGAGTCCAATAATTCAGGAAAACTCGATTGGAATAGCTACTGGAAGCTTGCCGGTCACATCGCATCGAGAATTGGCTTCGTCGGAATCCGATGAATTTTCACGGATTTCCCTAGGGGTACAACTAGGGAAAATCGAAAAATCGTAAAAAGTGGTGAAATTTTTGATCCGAGTCAAATAATTCAGGAAAACGCGATTAGAATAGCTACTGGAAGCTTGCCGATCACAACGCATAGAGAATTGGCTTCGACGGAATCCGACGAATTTTTACGGATTTCCCTAGGGGTACCACTAGGGAAAATCGAAAAATCGTAAAAAGTGGTGAAATTTTGGATCCGAGTCCAATAATTCAAGAAAACTCGATTGGAATAGCTACTGGAAGCTTGCCGGTCACAACGCATAGAGAATTGGCTTCGTCGGAATCCGACGAATTTTTACGGATTTCCTTAGGGGTACCACTAGGAAAAATCACCAAATTCGAAAAATCGTACAAAGTGGTGAAATTTTTGATCCGAGTCCAATACTTCAGGAAAACTCGATTGGAATAGCTACTGGAAGCTTGCCGGTCACAATGCATCGAGAATTGGCTTCGTCAGAATCCGACGAATTTTTACGGATTTCCCTAGGGGTACCACTAGGGAAAATAATCAAAATCGAAAAATCGTAAAAAGTGGTGAAATTTTTGATCCGAGTCCAATAATTCAGGAAAACTCGATTGGAATAGCTACTGGAAGCTTGCCGGTCACAACGCATAGAGAATTGGCTTCGTCGGAATCCGACGAATTTTTACGGATTTCCTTAGGGGTACCACTAGGAAAAATCACCAAATTCGAAAAATCGTAAAAAGTGGTGAAATTTTTGATCCGAGTCCAATAATTCAGGAAAACTCGATTGGAATAGCTACTGGAAGCTTGCCGGTCACAACGCATAGAGAATTGGCTTCGTCGAAATCCGACGAATTTTTACGGATTTCCCTAGGGGTACCACTAGGAAAAATCACCAAATTCGAAAAATCGTACAAAGTGGTGAAATTTTTGATCCGAGTCCAATACTTCAGGAAAACTCGATTAGAATAGCTACAGGAAACTTGCCGGTCACAACGCATAGAGAATTGGTTTCGTCGGAATCCGACGAATTTTTACGGATTTTCCTAGGGGTACAACTAGAGAAAATCGAAAAATCGTAAAAAGTGGTGAAATTTTGGATCCGAGTCCAATAATTCAGGAAAACTAGATTGGAATAGCTACTGGAAGCTTGCAGGTCACAACGCATCGAGAATTGGCTTCGTTGGAATCCGACGAATTTTTACGGATTTCCCTAGGGATACCACTAGGGAAAATCGAAAAATCGTAAAAAGTGGTGAAATTTTTGATCCGAGTCCAATAATTCAGGAAAACTCGATTGGAATAGCTACTGGAAGCTTGCCGGTCACAACGCATAGAGAATTGGCTTCGTCGGAATCCGACGATATTTTACGGATTTCCCTAGGGGTACCACTAGGAAAAATCACCAAATTCAAAAAATCGTACAAAGTGGTGAAATTTTTGATCCGAGTCCAATACTTCAGGAAAATTCGATTGGAATAGCTACTGGAAGCTTGCCGGTCACAACGCATCGAGAATTGGTTTCGTCAGAATCCGACGAATTTTTACGGATTTCCCTAGGGGTACCACTAGGGAAAATAATCAAAATCGAAAAATCGTAAAAAGTGGTGAAATTTTGGATTCGAGTCCAATAATTCAAGAAAACTCGATTGGAATAGCTATTGGAAGCTTGCCGGTCACAACGCATCGAGAATTGGCTTTGTCGGAATCCGACGAATTTTTACGGATTTCCCTATGGGTACCACTAGGGAAAATCACCAAAATCGAAAAATCGTAAAAAGTGGTGAAATTTTGGATCCGAGTCCAATAATTTAGGAAAACTCGATTGGAAGAGCTACTGGAAGCTTACCGGTCACAACGCATAGAGAATTGGTTTCGTCGGAATCCGACGAATTTGTACGGATTTTCCTAGGGGTACCACTAGGGAAAATCGAAAAATCGTAAAAAGTGGTGAAATTTTTGATCCGAGTCCAATAATTCAGGAAAAATCGATTGGAATAGCTACTGGAAGCTTGCCGGTCACAACGCATCGAGAATTGGCTTCGTCGGAATCCGATGAATTTTCACGGATTTCCCTAGGGGTACCACTAGGGAAAATCGAAAAATCGTAAAAAGTGGTGAAATTTTTGATCCGAGTCCAATAATTCAGGAAAACTCGATTGGAATAGCAACTGGAAGCTTGCCGGTCACAACGCATAGAGAATTGGCTTCGTCGGAATCCGACGAATTTTTACGGATTTCCCTAGGGGTACCACTAGGGAAAATCACCAAAATCGAACAATCGAAAAAAGTGGTGAAATTTTGGATCCGAGTCAAATTATTAAGGAAAACTCGATTTGAATAGCTACTGGAAGCTTGCCGTTCACAACGCCTCGAGAATTGGCTTCGTCGGAATCCAACGAATTTTTACGGATTTCCCAAGGGGTACCACTAGGGAAAATCGAAAAATCGTAAAAAGTGGTGAAATTTTTGATCCGAGTCCAATAATTCAGGAAAACTCGATTGGAATAACTACTGGAAGCTTGCCGATCACAACGCATCGAGAATTGACTTCGTCGGAATCCGATGAATTTTCACGGATTTCCCTAGGGGTACCACTAGGGAAAATCGAAAAATCGTAAAAAGTGGTGAAATTTTTGATCCGAGTCAAATAATTCAGGAAAACTCGATTAGAATGGCTACTGGAAGCTTGCCGATCACAACGCATAGAGAATTGGCTTCGTCGGAATCCGACGAATTTTTACGATTTCCCTAGGGGTACCACTAGGGAAAATCGAAAAAATCGTAAAAAGTGGTGAAATTTTTGATCCGAGTCCAATAATTCAGGAAAACTCGATTGGAATAGCAACTGGAAGCTTGCCGGTCACAACGCATAGAGAATTAGCTTCGTCGGAATCCGACGAATTTTTACGGATTTCCATAGGGGTCACTAGGAAAAATCACCAAATTCGAAAAATCGTACAAAGTGGTGAAATTTTTGATCCGAGTCCAATAATTAAGGAAAACTCGATTGGAATAGCTACTGGAAGCTTGCCGGTCACAACGCATCGAGAATTGGCTTCGTCAGAATCCGACGATTTTTTACGGATTTCCCTATGGGTACCACTAGGGAAAATAATCAAAATCAAAAAATCGTAAAAAGTGGTGAAATTTTGGATTCGAGTCAAATAATTAAGGAAAACTCGATTGGAATAGCTATTGGAAGCTTGCCGGGTCACAACGTATCGAGAATTGGCTTTGTCGGAATCCGACGAATTTTTACGGATTTCCCTATGGGTACCACTAGGAAAAATCACCAAAATCGAAAAATCTTTAAAAGTGGTGAAATTTTGGATCCGAGTCCAATAATTCAGGAAACTCGATTGGAATAGCTACTGGAAGTTTACCGGTCACAACGCATAGAGAATTGGCTTCGTCGGAATCCGACGAATTTTTACGGATTTCCCTAGGGGTACCACTAGGGAAAATCACCAAAATCGAAAAATTGTAAAAAGTGGTGAAATTTTGGATCCGAGTCAAATAATTAAGGAAAACTCGATTGGAATAGCTATTGGAAGCTTGCCGTTCACAACGTATAGAGAATTGGCTTCGTCGGAATCCGACGAATTTTTACGGATTTCCCTAGGCGTACCACTAGGGAAAATCGAAAAATCGAAAAAGTGGTTAAATTTTTGATCCGAGTCCAATAATTCAGGAAAACTCGATTAGAATAGCTACTGGAAGCTTGCCGGTCACAACGCATAGAGAATTGGCTTCGCCGGAATCCGACTAATTTTTACAGATTTCCTTAGGGGTACCACTAGGAAAAATCACCAAATTCGAAAAAATCGTACAAAGTGGTGAAATTTTTTTTCCGATTCCAATACTTCAGGAAAACTCAATTGGAATAGCTACTGGAAGCTTGCCGGTCAAAACGCATCGAGAATTGGCTTCGTCAGAATCCGACGAATTTTTACGGATTTTCCTAGGGGTACCACTAGGAAAAATAATCAAAATCGAAAAATCGTAAAAAGTGGTGAAATTTTGGATTCGAGTCCAATAATTCAAGAAAACTCTATTGGAATAGCTATTGGAAGCTTGCCGGGTCACAACGCATCGAGAATTGGCTTTGTCGGAATCCGACGAATTTTTACGGATTTCCCTATGGGTACCACTAGGGAAAATTACCAAAATCGAAAAATCGTAAAAAGTGGTGAAATTTTGGATCGGAGTCCAATAATTCAGGAAAACTCGATTGGAATAGCTACTGGAAGCTTACCAGTCACAATGCATAGAGAATTGGCTTCGTCGGAATCCGACGAATTTTTACGGATTTCCCTTGGGGTACCACTAGGGAAAATCACCAAAATCGAACAATTGAAAAAAGTGGTGAAATTTTTGATCCGAGTCAAATAATTAAGGAAAACTCGATTGGAATAGCTACTGGAAGCTTGCCGTTCACAACGCCTCGAGAATTGGCTTCGTCGGAATCCGACGAATTTTTACGGATTTCCCAAGGGGTACCACTAGGGAAAAAAATCGAAAAATTGTAAAAAGTGGTGAAATTTTTGATCCGAGTCCAATAATTCAGAAAAACTCGATTGGAATAGCTACTGGAAGCTTGCCGGTCACAACGCATCGAGAATTGGTTTCGTCGGAATCCGATGAATTTTCACGGATTTCCCTAGGAGTACCACTAGGGAAAATCGAAAAATCGTAAAAAGTGGTGAAATTTTTGATCCGAGTCAAATAATTTAGGAAAACTCGATTAGAATAGCTACTGGAAGCTTTCCGATCACAACGCATAGAGAATTGGCTTCGTCGGAATCCGACGAATTTTTACGGATTTCCCTAGGGGTACCACTAGGAAAAATCACCAAAATCGAAAAATCGTAAAAAGTGGTGAAATTTTTGATCCGAGTCAAATAATTCATGAAAACTCGATTAGAATAGCTACAGGAAACTTGCCGGTCACAACGCATAGAGAATTGGTTTCGTCGGAATCCGACGAATTTTTACGGATTTTCCTAGGGGTACCACTAGGGAAAATCGAAAAATCGTAAAAAGTGGTGAAATTTTGGATCCAAGTCCAATAATTCAGGAAAACTAGATTGGAATAGCTACTGGAAGCTTGTAGGTCACAACGCATCGAGAATTAGCTTCGTCGGAATCCGACGAATTTTGACGGATTTCCCTAGGGGTACCACTAGGGAAAATCGAAAAATCGTAAAAAGTGGTGAAATTTTTGATCCGAGTCCAATAATTCAGGAAAACTCGATTGGAATAGCTACTGGAAGCTTGCCGGTCACAACGCATAGAGAATTGGCTTCGTCGGAATCCGACGAATTTTTACGGATTTCCCTAGGGGTACCACTAGGAAAAATCACCAAATTCAAAAAATCGTAAAAAGTAGTGAAATTTTGGATCCGAGTCCAATACTTCAGGAAAACTCGATTGGAATAGCTACTGGAAGCTTGCCGGTCACAACGCATCGAGAATTGGCTTCGTCAGAATACGACGAATTTTATGGATTTCCCTAGGGGTACCACTAGGGAAAATAATGAAAATCGAAAAATCGTAAAAAGTGGTGAAATTTTGGATTCGAGTCCAATAATTCAAGAAAACTCGATTGGAATAGCTGCTGGAAGCTTGCCGGTCACAACGCATCGAGAATTGGCTTCATCGGAATCCGACGAATTTTTACGGATTTCCCTATGGGTACCACTAGGGAAAATCATCAAAATCGAAAAATCGTAAAAAGTGGTGAAATTTAGGATCCGAGTCAAATAATTCAGGAAAACTCGATAGGAATAGCTACTGGAAGCTTGCCAGTCACAACGCATAGAGAATTGGCTTAGTCGGAATCCGACGAATTTTTACGGATTCCCTAGGGGTACCACTAGAGAAAATCACCAAAATCGAACAATCGTAAAAAGTGGTGAAATTTTTGATCCGAGTCAAATAATTAAGGAAAACTCGATTGGAATAGCTACTGGAAGCTTGCCGTTCACAACGCCTCGAGAATTGGCTTCGTCGGAATCCGACAAATTTTTACGGATTTCCCTAGGGGTACCACTAGGGAAAATCGAAAAAATCGTAAAAAGTGTTGAAATTTTTGATCCGAGTCAAATAATTCAGGAAAACTCGATTAGAATAGCTACTGGAAGCTTGCCGGTCACAACGCATCGAGAATTGGCTTCGTCGGAATCCGACGAATTTTTAAGGATTTCCCTATGGGTACCACTAGGAAAAATCACCAAAATCGAAAAATCGTAAAAAGTGGTGAAATTTTGGATCCGAGTCAAATAATTAAGGAAAACTCGATTGGAATAGCTACTGGAAGCTTGCCGTTCACAACGCCTCGAGAATTGGCTTCGTCGGAATCCGACAAATTTTTACGGATTTCCCTAGGGGTACCACTAGGGAAAATCGAAAAATCGTAAAAAGTGGTGAAATTTTTGATCCGAGTCCAATAATTCAGGAAAACTCGATTGGAATAGCTAATGGAAGCTTGACGGTCACAACGCATCGAGAATTGGCTTCGTCGGAATCCGATGAATTTTCACGGATTTCCCTAGGAGTACCACTAGGGAAAATCGAAAAATCGTAAAAAGTGGTGAAATT